>CATIWR010254227.1:0-19635 GCA_949677035.1 Omphalea diandra
AAAAATGTAATAAGAAAAATTTCATTCCTCAGTGGCTCCAAATTTTTTTTTTTTTTTGTTTTATTTATTTTTGTATATATATATATATATATATATATATATATATATATATATATATATATATGATGTGAGTGGTGGTCAATGAATGTTAGTATGACCATGTATATTATTAGTATTAACTAATTTTTGGCAAAATTGTTTATTTTATGTATATTTTTCTTACAGAATATCATACTTCCTTTGTTGAAAAATAATTTGTTTCTCTCATTATTAATTAGAGTTTATATGGATCAAAAATATGAATTTGTTTCTCTCATTATGAAAAAATATTTTTTTATATAAAAATGGTTAAAATTAAAATAGTGTTAAGCAACTCTCAAGAAGAGAAATAAGAAACAAGATAGCTTACAAGAAATTCTTAGGTAAAAAAAAAAAAAAACAAATTCCATGAAAGAGCTAGAAAATGACTAATTAATAATGCCCAACTAAAGAAAAATCCATGTCTTTTGAGGTGACAATGAAAATTCCATTTCGGTTGAGCCGTTCAGGCAAACAAAAGAGGGCATACCATTTCTTGTAAAAATCCAACTATCACAAGTTAGTATTTCTAATTGCTATAAAGTTAGGTATTCTCTAGGTTTTATATATATATATATATATATATATATATATATATATATATATATATATATATATATATATATATATATATATATATATATATATATAGCATCATATTACTTCATTTTTTATTTCACTAAGAAAAATCATGACAAGTATGCTTCTGAATGTGTTGGGATTAATTTTGCACCTTTTCTATCTTTTTTAAAATATAGTCCATTTTTATGAATTTGGTTTTTAATACCTTATTTTAGTCTATTGATTTGCGTAAGTCCTCTATTGGTCCGTGTAAATTAAGATTTGATATGCGCATACTAGCCCAAATCAATAGATATATGATTTGTGCATATTGGCACCATAATCTACAAAATGTAGTTTATTTTGTGTCCTTTGTTTTCATGTTCTCTTTTTGCTATTACATGTTGTTTAGTCATTCTTATGACGTTATTGCTCGATTTTAGACTTCTAAAATACATGAAAGACCTTTTTCATTTTGGGAAAATGATTGCCTTAAGCCATTTTATCTCATATGGAACTTACTAAAAAATGGCTAAAGATAGCCATGATTCTTATTTTCCTCATCTGTACCCACTTCACTTCATGTTTATAGTTTAAATCATTTATGTTGGACTAGGATGGTGAAACCTCTCTTTTGATCTTGACAATATAGATTGAAAGATTCTAATATTATTTTTAAGTGTTGATCTTGCAGAAATTAAGATAGAAACTCATTAGAAGTTGAATGTAAACTTAAAGTGCCAAGTGTGGAAAATGGCTCTAAATTCGCAACCAAGAATACAAGGTTGTGACTACTACTCATCAAAAATTGGAAAACAATAGGTCCACAAGTGTTCGCAGTCCATGTTGTGGTGGAGGTAGCGACTGCAATCTTTAAACTCATTAGAGGGACTTTAGACAATTAACCAAACAAAGCCATGTGTTAAGAGGATGATTGCCTATTCAAAATTTATGACAGCGACTTTGGCATAACAGCTGCAATTGGTGAAAATATAAGAACTCCATAGTCCAGTCTGATTTGCGGTGAAGATAATGGCCAGTCCCTCCAATTCGCGACCACTACTTTCAACATGGTCTAAAGGGATCCAACAACTAATTTTGGATCAACCAATGTTGAATGGCCACATTTGACTAATTGTTAGATATGATTAAAATTCGCAATTGCAACTTAGCAAAATCCAAAGCGAAAAGATGTTCGCGATCACGACTTCCTATCTCGACCACGCCTTTCTTCTGACAAACAATTAATGCAAGATTTTGCCACCAACTTTGGAGATTTTGACATAGTTTTTTTTGTAACATCTCTTTGGTGGTTAAAACCTATAAATACACCACCAAATGAACTTCAATACAAGATAATAGTAATTATTGTGGCCAAACTCTTACAAATTTATTTCTCAACTTTCTCTCTCATTAATTCTTTATATTTGAGTTATTGAGTTTGATATAAGCCATTAAACACCATTCGGTCTGGATTTTAAAGTGATCATTGTATATAAAAACTCTTGTTTAGGTTAAATATGAGCTTGGAAAAATACTTGCAAGGTTATGTGTGAGCCTTATAAAACACATTGTAAATTAGGTGTGATAGTGAAATGTCCAATTAATGAATTGGGGAATGAATGTAAGGTTTGTTAACACCCTAACCACTGTAAATCATTTGTGTCTTCTATCTCCTACTCTTTCTTTTAAACTTGCTTTTATAACTTTGCCTCTAAAATTTAAATTTTTTTTACCAATTCACCCTCCTTTTCTTGGTGTACAAGGGCAAAAAATTTGCATTCCTTATTCCATATTAATCTCATTCGAAATGTTTAATTTACAGACCATGTCTTCTTTCCAATTCAAATACATGTTATAATAGGTTATTGTGTTTCATATTTTATTGCATGTTTTGCTAAGGCTTGGTTTTTTGATATTATGTTGTTCTAGTTGATACGTGAAAGGATAGATTTAGGAAAGTATTACTATTTCTGGATTATGGTTTAGTATATTTCAAGGTTCTTAGAATGACCTTGATCCTATTCATTTATTTTATGTTCTTTAATTTATATTTAGTTTTTACTTATTAATCTAACCCCTTGATTATTATAACTTATTATTTTATTAATTGAATTAGCTTCTTTTTATATATTATTCACACTTTATATTTTTGTCATTACCCCTAGAGTGATATCCATTTTTTTATTTCACTTTGGTGATTAATATTATCATTTTATATTTTATTATTTATTTTTTTGTTAATATCTTCAATGTGACACTTTTTTTTATTCCACTTTGTGGTTATGTTATTATTTTACTATTTATTTTCGTATTGATACCACATTCATATTTTTTTTTATTCCATATTTAGGCATGATTCTATTTATTTTTTTATATTTTATTTATTTTCTAGTATTGTTATTTTCTTTATTAGTTTATTGATGTATTTATAACATTTTCCATTTGAACTTTATTTAATTAATTTTCTATTTTTATTTTGGATGTAATCGTATTCCTTTTCTCTAATATGCCTATAATTTTTATTTTTAATTACTTTATTGCATTTATATGTGCAAGATTGATATGTAATAATGTTGCTATATTTAACAATAATTGAAAAATAATTAAAAATGATAACCTATAAAATAAACTATAATTGAGTGGAGTTTGGTCCAATGGCTAGTTTTCTTGATGTACCTAACATCTTCTCTATGATGTACCCAACTTTAAAATGCAAATCAAAATGGGTAATGACGGAGTTGAATATCATGCATAAGGATCCAATAGTTACCTAACTTTGTCCTAGTCCTATTAGGTGACAAAACTTCATAATTTTCTAAGATTTTCCCATATGGTCACCTTATATTTTCTCAAGTCTTGACGCCTTAAAAATGGTGTCATAGTCATAAGTAAAAGATTTCACAATGATCGAAGGAGTGTGTTACGATCTCTTTCACTAACCCTTTGCATGTTTAAGCCCAACCTACTGCATTTTTATTTACGGGATCAAGAACACAAGCCCCTTTATCAATATTTTTTTGGGTTCAATTCTAATCTTCACTAAATCCTAGTTTGCAAACTACTCTTTCAAACCTAGAATCTACCGCTTATAATGGTTTCCTCTAATAAGTAGAAGAATAATGCTACTCACTAAACAAGTGTATAAGTTAAGGTTTAAGGAAATAGTCTAGCTTTTAACCATAGTACGTACAACTACCAAATTTCCCAAAATACACTTTGCAATTGATTCAACCTTATGTTTTACATTTGAGAGTTATTCATCATCCTTAAGAATCATACCAATATAGGTTTCTAGTCCCATATGATTGTTTTGGATCACTCTATGGCAAAATTAACTTTTATAGAGATGACAAGATTGTGTTGGATTTCAACATAGATATATCTAGGCATAAAATTAGTAGGACAATCTAAAAAGCTTTCAACACAAATGTGTCGGCATAATATAAGAGTGTCAGCCTCAAGACATGCGCAACTATTGTTACAAAATCATGGTTGCCATCTTTTGCATGAGCTTCATCCAAATCTTCTAGAGTCACTTAAATATTAGTTCAAAGTATACCATTCTATAAGCGTGGTCAATTATCTCTTTTGTCTTCATCATTAGGGCATTTTTCCTCTATATCTCAAGATTCTTCTTTCTTTTTACTTGAATTTTCATATCCAACTCTTCATTATATTCAAAGTTCATTTTACTTGTATTATTGGGCTCTTATATCTTATCTTTCAAGCTTTATATTATTTTTAAATTTTATATTATTTTCACAATCGATAATTTACACTATTCATCTTTGATTTGTGCATTATCTTTTGAACTTTTATATTTTGTTCACCTTTCTTGTTCATTCAACCATTTTTTAAAAGTTTGTGTGAAACAATTTTAATTAAAATTAGCAAACTTAATGTAGGTTTGACTTAGACATCTTTATTGGATTTTTTACTAACAAGATACTTTTTTTTCAAGTTATTTTATTATGAAATTTTTTTTATCACTTTATTTAATTCATAAGAAAAATAGCAATTCTTATTATAATATTATAAATAATATTTAGGAAAAATATTATTATTTATATTTATATGAAAAAATTTATTTGACATTATAAATATAAACAAAAAAGTCACTTATCATTCTGTATGTGGATGGTATAGCAGTTGCAAAAGATAATCAGTTGTTGACTCAAAATGTTAGAGATTTATTAAACACTAGTTTCAGGGTAAAGGATTTTGGATGTTTAAAATACTTATTAGGCCTAGTACTTGCAAGATAAATTAATGGCATTTTTTTCCAAAAAAATATAAATTAAAGTTATTATAAGATTATGGTCAGTTGATAGCTAAACCTTAAAGCATACCAATTAATCATTAGTTAAGTGCTAAATCATTATGATTTTTATTTACTGCAAGATCCTTATGTTTATAGATAGTTGGGAGGAAGTTAATCTACTTGACATTGATCAAACTATATATTTATTCTGTAGTTTGTTTTTTACCCAATTCATAGATAAGCCTTCTCAAGTTCATTGAAGGCTACACTAGATCAAGGCATTTTCTTTGCTTCCTTATTGAAATTTCAATTAAATGCCTATATTGATATAAAATCACTAATAGGGTATAAAATTTTTATTGGCAAATCTTTAGTTAATTGGAAGACCAAAGCTCAAAGTACATAAAGGATGAATATATGACCATAACTACAATAACAATAAAGACTATGTGGTTATTATATTTGTTACAAGATTTTAGAAATACATAAAACTAGCAATTCACCTTTTCTATAATCATGTAACAACATTAAATATTGCAAAAAAAACTTATAATCTGTGAGAGAACAAAGCTTATCAAATTAGACTACCATTACATAAGGTAGAGTTATCTTTTGGAATGATAGAAGCATTACATACAAAGACAATAGAGCATTCTACAAATATGTTAACTGAAGCCCTACATCTAAGTGAATTTAACGTCTTGCTAAACAAGATGAACATTAATAACATATATGTTTATCTAGAGGTGGAGTGTCAAAAGAAGGAAATAAAGAAGTAATAGCTTGATTAGCCATTCTAAATAATTAATCTTTCTAATTATTAACTAATGATGTGATTAGTTAGTTAATTATCTTTTCTTAGCTTATATATATATATATATATATATATATATATATATATGTGTGTGTGTGTGTGTGTGTGTGTGTGTGTTATATATATATATATAACACACACACACACACATATATATATATATATATATATGTGTGTGTGTGACACAAAAAGGGGCAACTGTTACTGTAACAGTAACTTACACTTGAATAGATAATGGGTTGTTTTCCACTTAATGGATTGTGTTCCACTAAAAAAATGGATAATGGGATTTTATGGCCTTAAATTGATAACATTTTTCTATAGTTATTTTCTCCTCAATGAGTCTTTTGATTTTTTTTAATACCATCGACTAAGCTCCTCATTTTCCTTCTCCCTCTCTCTGTACGTGTCCCAATAAACTTTGTAAATGGATGAGAACTCCCATGACTTCTGCCTTTTCATTCTAAAAAACTCTATAAGTTTCTACAAGTCTTCTTCTTCTCCAACAATAGAGGTGAGTTTTCTTATTTTTTTCCTTAATTTTATTTTTGATTACTACGAGCTCAAATGATTAGAGATTTTGTATTAAGCTAAGATTTGCTAATCTTTTTTTTTTTTTTGTAATTCTTTATTGCTTTCTGCTTGGTGCTTTTTGAACAGTCCATGGATATGACCGAGTCTTTGATGAAATTACAATTATTTTGTTTTTCTAATTTTTGAATTCTAGGGTAGTCCAAAACAGTTCTTTACAAGTTTATAACTCTACTATCAAATCCACAACAAAATTATTTTCGTCCTCAAACTTCAATAATATATAATCTACCTTTTTGTCAATATTAGACCAACATGAACCCCTTAGCCATTAAAAACAACTATTACATCTGACCCATAGTTAAAATTCCATATACTCATAACATATATCTTATGGTTATGCTTTCATTTTAAGGAGAAAATACCTTGCTCTGTTTCTTTCTTTCAATATATTAAATTTATAGTTATTATTATTTTTTGATATCAAATCTCTATTAATTTATTATGAACATTATGTAATTGAGATTATAATAGATAAAAATAAAAATTATTCAAATTGCAAAATACATTTAATGTATTACTTTTAAAAATATTATTTAATTAATTACATATTATAATAACATTTTGAATTTATTAATATTTATAAATATATTTTAGATTAAATATTTTAAATTTATTACTATTTATAAATATATTTTAGATAATATATTTAATATAATTACATAACACATATTCTCAAGTAATTGAGTATATAATTTTCATGTTCAATATTTATTTTCTATTTATACTTGAATTACTTTTTTATTTTTTCATTTAATATGTTAATATTGTTTAAGGTAATAATGATCATTTTACTATTTATTTGATAATTTTGTAATTAAATTTAAATACTATTTAATTTACTAAATTATCTATTTAATTTACTAAATTATCTAATATAATTTTTACATATTTTACTAAATAATAAATTTGTATTTATTTTTATTCAATTGATATACATAATTATTGCAAATTTGTTTATCTTCTAAAAGAAAAAAACTTGCAAAAAAAAAAAGAAAAAAAAAGAAATTAGACAGATTTGTTTTGCCAAAATATATTTCATTTGATTATTTTAATCACTTAATATTTTTTAAATTTCATAAATATGCTATTGTATTATTATTTATTTCAATTTTCTTAATAAATTAGATTAGAAAGTCACCATTAATCCAATTAGAGGTGGGTAAACAAGTTTGAATTGGATCAATTTTTAAATTATATTTTTTTAAGATTTAAGTAATGTTTGTCATAAGTTTTAATCTTTTTAAATTAAGAAAATATTATTCTGATTTTAAAATTTTTATTAATTTAAATTGAATTGTTTAAGATCAGTAAAAATTAAATCAATTTAGATACGTCAAGTCAATATCAAACGAGATAAAATAAAAAATTGACATTTCTATATCAAATTCCATTTACACTTCTATACTCTCTTTTAGAGTTATTATAGTAATTAAATATTTATTGACACTAATACATAAGCAACATCATTATAATATATTTTAAATAGATTTAAATAAAAAATTGTAGCTTCTATATCAACTTCAATCTCCCTTTTAAAGTTATTATAGTAGTTAAACATCTATTAACACTATTACTAAAACAACATTAATTGAATTCATTTTAGTAGAAATTATAATTATAATGGTTGTGGATTTTTAATTGAGAGACCAATATTGGATTAAATAATTCAAATCCTCTTTTAATCGTGGAAAAGTTATTGTTATTTTCTCTATTTTTTAAATCAATGATTGTCATTGCCATATAAAATCAGTGTTAGTTAAGGGTGAGCAAAAACTGAACTGAATCGAAAAAATGATCGGACCAAATTGGTTCAGTTCGGTTCGATTCAATTTAATTTTTAATAAAATTAGTTTGATTTAGTTATAATTTTTAAAAAATTCAGTTTTGGGTTCGGTTTTTTAGATAAAAAATTGAAAAAACTCAATTAACTGAAGTAATTAGTAAATTAAATCAATTTGAATCGAACTAAATTTAAAATACATGTAATTTAATTGAAACAAACCGAATCAAATCAAATTTTTATAGGTTTGGTTTGGTTCGGTTTATAGACATATAAATTTTAGTTTAATTAGTTCGGTTAATTTGGTTTTTTCAAAAATTTCAGTTCGATTCAATTTTAAATATAAAAAATTTCATTTATTAAAATTTGATAAAAATCGAACCAACTGTTTACTCACCTCTGGTGGTAATGAGGACAATTAATAATTAAAATCTTTGTCCAACTATTTAAAGAATATTCATTTTATTTTTATTATTTTTTCATAAAAAAAATACTTCCATGAAAAATATACAAATGACACTATTTCTGGAACATTATTTATTTTTTAAATAAATTCTTTAATCAAATGGCACTGTTTGTAGAACAATGACACCTTATTCTTATTCCTTTTTTTTTTAAAAAAAAAATAATTCTATGATTTTCTTTTTTTCTCTTTTTATATTTCGGATTTATATATTAATAGATGACAGTATTGCTACAACCCATTTTTTATTCTTTTTTTAAAAAATTTTTGATTTTCTTTTCTCTTTTTATTTTTGTAGTTTATACATTATTGGATGACATTGTTATTTAAACAATACCACCCAATTCCTCTTACTTTTTTTAAAAATTTTTCTTATTTTATTTTTGCAATTCATAAATTAATCGTAGTTATCAAAATTTTATTATTGTATATATTAATGCCTTATGATTTGTTTTATACCTAAGTTTATAAGTGTTAATAAAAATTAATTAATTACTATTACTGTTTGATGTAATATTTATTTTTAATTTGTTCGTCTGTTTATGTTTTCTTACGTGCTCAAATATCAAGTTGCATTTCAAATCAAAAGTAAAAGATATGTAATAAATTGAGTTTTTAATACTTTTGTAACCGCTTATATATTTTTCACAAAATTCTATTTTAATCTTGAACTCAATTCTTTTGCTTTGTTGTTGATGATAGGATTCACACAAACTCGACAATAAATAGATTAGTATTTTTTCAAATAATTTTTATTTAATATAATATATATATACACACATGAATTTTTTTTGTATAATATATGTAATATTATCGTGTTTTTTTAATATTATACTATTTACTATTTTATTATTGCCTATTTTATTTTGTAAATTCTTATATGTTGTCAAATATGTATCGATATTTTATACTTTTGTGGTTTAAAATGAAAAAGATATTGATTAGAAAATATGTACTGATCTTATATATTGTCAAATATATGATTAAAAAATGAAACAAAAGACTTACATCCAACTTAAAGAAAATAAAGATAATAATAATATCACCAGTAATAAGAAAAAACAAAAAATAGATAAAAATAAAACTTGATTTTGAACAAAATATTAGAGGAAGCACAATATCATTTAAGAGATATAAGCACAATTTCTTCCAACTCTACCAAGAAGAATTCAATTCTTCAAAAAGATGTAAATATGACTTTTTAGTAAATAATAAGGGAGAAATAGGTATATCAACACACTCTTATTTAAGTGATCAACAAGTAATAAATGATATACACTCTAATATGAATTTACTAAACTTAAATAGTGAGAATATTTCTTCTCAAACTAAAGTGAACATTAATAAGAAAAATGATAATTGCTACGTAGATTTTGGAGATTGATGTTTTAGCTGTGAACATTGTGGAGCAATATTTTGGTATCAAGAGTGTATAAGTAAACATATGAAAACTTCAAAACCTAAATACAACTTATGTTGCCAAGGTGGAAAAGTATGTCTTCCATTATTTAAAGAAACTCCATCTTTTCTAAATAAATTACTTGATCATAAAGAAGGTTCAAGAAGTATTGAATTTAGAGAAAATATTAGAGCATATAATAGTATGATTGCTTTTACTTCGTTTGGAGCCAATGTCCAACTTGATACAAATAACACTAGGACCATATATTTTAAAAATTAGTGGACAAATATATCATTTAATGAGATCTTTACTCCCTCATGAAGGTCAACTACCAAGATTTGCGTAATTATATATTTATGATACAGAAAATGAAGTTCAAAACAAACTAAAGTTCTTCCATTCTAAAAATTATTCAACTCAATTAGATCCTGAAATAGTTAAAGGTCCAATTTACATGCTTAATAACACAAATAAATTAGTCTAAATTTTTAAAAATGTTTTAGATAGTTTTAAAAATAGTTTCATAACTCCTTTAAAATTAAAATTACTAGGAAGATGTAAAGGAGATGACTCACAATCTGATTTACCATCAACAGATGATATTGGAGATCTAATAGTTGGAGACATAGGCCAATACGAACATGGAAGGGATATTGTAGTTGAGTATAAGTCAGGATAGTTATAAAGAATAAACAAATTACATCCTTTATTTATGCCATTCAATGTCCTTTATTATTTCCATATGGAGAGGACAAATATAGAATTGACATTAGTTTAAATTCAAATAATTCTAAGAAAAGAAGTAGAAAAGCTCGTGTTTTGTGAGCTTTTTATGCCAATCAAATTCAAGATTGTTTAAATCAAGATACTACACTACTTAAGGGTGGAATATTATTTCAACAATGTGTTTTTAATGCATATGCTTCAGTTGAATAAGATAGATTAGATTACATACGAAATAAGCAAGATGACCTAAGAACTGAGATCTATAAAGAAGTTTATGATGTAGTTTAATATTGGAAAAAGAGTAATTCTACCTTTAAGCCATACTAGTAGCCCTATATATATGATTCAAAATTATCAAGATGCAATGACAATTTGTAGACAATATGAAAATCTTGACCTATTTATTACATTCACATGCAATGCTAAATGGCCTAAAATTACTAGAGCACTTAGTTTGATATCTACACAAGACCTTATTTAATAGTTATAATTTTTAAGATAAAATTGGATCATATGTTAGTTATATTAAATTTGGAACTTCGTTTGGGACCGTTATTATAGGTAAAAATCCATTTATAATATGCTAATATTTTTTTAATTTCAAAAAAATCCCTCTTCTAACTGAAAATAATGTTTTCCAAATTTATATACAATTGAATTTCAAAAAAAGAAGATTCCCACACTCACACATTCTTATTTGGCTACATCCAGACAATAAATGTCGTACTCATGATAACATTGATTCTATTATTTATGTTGAAATTCCAGATAGGACAATAAATCCTATAAGTTATAAAGTTGTAGTAGAATTAATGATGCATGGCCCCTGTGGGTTGACAAATTTAGATGCCAAGTGTATGAAAAATGAAATTTGTTTTAAAAAATTTTCAAAAGATTACAAAAATGAAAAAAATAATTGAAGAAACTGGATTTGTCAATTATAAAAGGAGAGATAATAATACTTTTGTTATAAAAGATGGTATAAAATTAGACAATAGATATGTGGTTCCTTATAATAGATCCTTATGCATAAAATATCATGCTCATATAAATGTTGAATCATGTTGTCAATCAATGTTTATTAAATACTTATTTGAATATGTTAGTAAAGGTTCTAATAGAATTAGAGTAGTTATAGAAGAGAATATATCTTTGAATAAACTATGTAGCGAATTAAATTACAAAGAAATAGATGAAATGAGAAACTTATTTAAATTGTCATTTCATATGTCCTTATGAAGCTATATGGAAATTATTTGAATTTAGCATTCATCATAGAGAGCCAATTGTTGAGAGATTATGTATACATTTACCAAAAAATGCATAACATTGTATATTATTCAAAACAATCTTTGAAATCTATACTAAAGATTCCAAAAATTGAAAATACAATGTTTACCGAATTATATCCTGAAGCTCAAGAAATGACTTACACATAATTTTCAACTAAATGGGTATGGAATTCAAAAGATAAAATTTAAACTCCTAAAAGAAAAGGAAAAGCCATTGGTAGAATAGTCTATGTTCATCTAAGCTTAGGAGATCTTTATTATTCTTAGTTACAAAAAAAGAGCAACTAGGTTTAAAGATTTAAAAACTATGGATAATATTAAGTACAAAACTTATCAACAAGCATGTCAAGCATTAGCATTGTTAGGTGATGATAAGAGTGGATGAAGCTATTATAGAAGCAACATAATTGGCAACATCTGCTAAATTACGATAACTATTTGTTACTATACTTACTTTTTGTGATGTCGCAAACCCAAATTCATTATTACAAACTCGTTGGACTCCAATGTGTGATGATATTCAAGATAAATTTAAGAAAAGTATTTGACCTTCCTCATTTCCAAATTCTTGTACATGAGTTGCAAATTATGTCCTTTATGAATTAAAGAAATATTAAATGCAAGTTATTGCTCTATAGCAAATTTTCAACTTCCTATGCCTGATGGATCATTACTCCGACTTAAATAAAAAATTAGTTAAAGAAGAATTAAGTTATGATATTAATACATTAAAGCAAGAACACCTTTAATTAATTCAAAATTTGAATAAAGAATAAAACTAGATATATGAAGAAATTATGAAAATTATATCAGAAAAAAAGAGTAGTCTTTTTTTTTTTTTTTTTGTTTAGGGCCATGGAAGTACTGAAAAAACATATTTGTGGCGAACAATTATAAGTAAGATTAAGTCTAAGGGAAAAATTATTTTACCAGTAACATCATCAGGAAATGCTTCATTATTATTACTTGAGAATAGAACTGCTTATTCACGATTAAAAATTCCTTTGTTTATGAATGAATGTTCAACATGCCAAATTAAAAGGGGAACATAGTTAACTAAATTAATACAAGATACTACTTGATGCAAACATGGATGGCAAGTCCAAAGATCCACTATAACTACTAGGCCCAACCACTATGGGACAACTCAAGAAGTTCAAGGAACCTATTGAAGCCTTTATTCAAAGGGAAATTACACTTGGAATGGCCTAAGAAAGCAAGCATAGGCTTAAGGCCCAACTTGAAGAAGATTGGCATATAGAGCAATTAGTGGATGTTCTTCAAGCCTAAATAAGGCCCATTTGAACTCAATTTAGTTTATCGATTTTTTCATTGGACCTCACTGACAAGCTTAACAATTGGAGACCAAGTTGCTAAATTCAATTTAGGGCAAGATATGAGACAAAACATATTGGATAAGGTTGTCTTGTCTTTACTACCAAACATGCTTCAAAACATGTTTTAATATATGTTTCAAAACATGTTCCAAAACATGTTTTTAAGGTTATCCTAAGAAAAAACTTGTAGAATTTGCCCAACGCAAGATTGTTTCAAGATTTTTCAAGATTCATTTAAGATTCTTCAAGATTCCTCTATGATTCTTAAGATTCTTCAAAATTCTCAAGCTTCTTCAAGATCCTTCAAGAATCATCAAGATTGCTTAGTTGGCAAGTCTTCTTCTTCCTATTGGTTGAATGGACTTCTTGTGTAATTAGGATTATCTCTTAGTTATTCTTTCTTATAAGCAACTTTAGATAAGATATTTTGGTTACGGATATTAGGTGAGGACAAATTCTTATTGGTCAATCATAGTTCTTTATTTTGTTTTCCTTAATTCATTGAGATAAGTTATTAGTTATTGCTTGATGGCCAATTCTCTTAGGGTCAAATAAGCATCTATCTTTTTAGGGCTTTTAGTCTCCAATTCTAATTAGGAAATTATTTCCTATAAGGCTATTTAAGCCCTGATATTCAACCAAAACACCCTTAATGAACAAAATTTTCTTTTGGCAAATATAGCTTGTGAGATTTGATTCTCTTCTTGTGTTCTTGAAAGGACTTGGTGAGATTATTGAGTGAAGACTTAATAATTTCACAAATTTTTTTCATTCTAATCTTAAATTTGCTTAGTTAATTTAGGGCTTGAATTAACATAACTTTAAATCTTTATATTTTAGGTTGCTAGAAATAATTTTTCTAGAGGTCTAATTGGAATTTAAAGATCAAATTTCCATTGCTTGATTCGTAAAAGATATGGGACTTATGTTCAAGTATACAGGTAAGGATCTAAGCAAACTTCATTTGTATCACTACTTTAATTCTTTGGGATAAGGCACCTATGAATAGTTAACATTGTTTTGAAGCTTAATATAAGTCAATGAGAGATGTATTGTCTAATCATGATAGCCCATTTAGAGGTAAACCTATGCTTCTACATGATAACTTTAGGTAAATAATACCAATCATACCAAATGGAACAAAAGAAGATATAATAGATGCAAGTATAAGCAATTCAAATTTATGGGCTTATAGTAAAATTTTTACTCTAAAGTAGAATTTGAGATTATCTATTAACTATTTGAATGAAAAAGACAAATTGAAAGTGAATGATTTGTTTAAATGGATATTAAATGTTAGACATGGAACTGTCGAAGTTATTAAAAAATCAAATGAAGAAGATGCAACTTAGATTAAAATTCGCAAACAATTTCTCGTCAAAGTGAAATAAATGATATTTCTACCATTGTAGCAAGTACCTATGATAATTTTGACAACAACTATAATAATACAAATCATTTAAAAGAGTGTAATTATTACCCCTAAAAATCAAATTGCTGAAGAAATTAATAAACGTATACTTTCATTAATTCCTACAGAGGCAAAGACATATAATAGTTTTCATAATAGTTTTGACTCAATTTGCTCATCATCAAGAAATTTAGATGAACTGTAATTACTTTATCTCCCAAAGTTTTTAAACACATTAAATTTTAGTCAAACTCCCCACATGAACTCACTTTAAAGGTTGGAGTTCCTATTATGCTTTTAAGGAACATGAATCAAGTTGAAGGATTATGCAATGACACTAGATTGATTATTACTTAGCTCAACAATAGAGTAATAGAAGAAAGAATAATATTTGGTAGGTATATTAGAAAAAAATTGTATATTCCAAGAATAGTGCTATCAACACAAGAAACAAAATGGCTATTTGTGAAAATATGTTATGCCATGACAATAAATAAAAGTCAAAGACAATCATTAAAAATGTTAGTTTATATCTCCCAGAAGATGTTTTCTGTCATGTTCAACTTTACGTTACTCTTTCACAAGTGACTTCTCCCTCTAAACTAAAAATTTTGACAAAAAAGGTAAAAGATATGCTGAAGAATATATAAAAAATATTGTCTATAAAGAAATTCTCCATAATGTTTAGAAAGGTTATAACTAATTTTTTTATATATTTTAATTTTTTATATGATAATTTTAATGTCTATTTGTAAATAATTCAACGTAGATCTTTTTTCTTAAACTTTATTGTTGTTTTACTAATATCTTTATTGATTTATTTATTTATTTTTTTTTTGTCTCATTTCTTTTCAGATGGCTAATGGTGATTACTCCATTACGTGCACTTAAACCTATGGAACCTAATGAAGCAGTCAGAGTTTGCATATGCAGAATTTGGAAACTAAAAATATTAATTCTAGAAAGTTAATTAGTTTTAATTACTTATTGGTGGATGAAGAGGTAAAACTCATTCCATATTATAAAATTATTATTTGTGATATCACATTTAGTTATTTCACTTAATTTGGTATATATTTAATTATCATGAATTTTTATTTAGCATGAGGCAATTCAAGCAATAATGAAACCATGTGAAGCTAATTTCTTCACTGCTACACTAAAAGAGGGTGCAATATATGAAATCAATAATTTCTACGTCACAAAAAACAAAGAAAAAAAACAGTTGTTTCCCATCCTTGCATATTGGAATTTGCAAAAGAAACAATATTTCAATATTAAATGATGACCATCCTAACATTTGTTTGCATAAATTTAACTTTCTTGATTATGCTGATCTTGAAAAAAGAGTTGACATAAATATTTTGCTCACAGGTTGACATACATTCTCAAAACCTAGTTATATTACATCCTCAAAACCTAATTATATTTTATCTATTTTAGTTAACTATATATTAAAAATATAATTGATATTGTATGTATATTCTCTTTTATGCTAGATGTCATTAGTTTATTGTTAACTATTTGAGGAGGCATATGTTAGACACAAGTCTAGACATAGATTGGAACCAAAATGGAATCTGATTATTCAGAATACAAGGTAAAACTTTTCTCTTTTTATTTAATCTTGAAAGACTAAATTACTTTTTATTTAATACAAATTCAATATGCTAAAGTTTTCTTAATTTAGGGAAGAGAAACTTAATGTCACTTTATGGGGTGATCTTGCAATTGGATTTAATAAAGATACCATCAAGTTATTACCCAAACCATTGATCATATTGTTTGGTGGCATGGCAGTTAAACAATTTATGGGTAAACATTCATTTTCTAATTTTTTAAGTAGTATATTGTAAGCCAAATCTTTTATTTTTACAAACTAATTTCATTTTTATTTGATTATCAAATATAGGGAAACCTTGTGTCGGAGGCTCTCCTTCCACCATATATTTTCAATCATGAAATTTTTAAAGTTCATGAATACAAAAAAAGGTCAATCTATACTTCATTATTACTATTGCTTTTTTGTTTTATAATTTTTTAATTTTCTTTTCATGTTGTAAGACAATTATAATAATGTTTTTTTTTTGCTCTTTATGCATGCTTTATATATTTCAACAATTTTCTTGGCAACTAGAATTTCTACCTGCATCTGAAAACAAGCCAATGTATTTAGATAAGCAAAAATTGTTTAACAAGAATTTTTTTTTTTTTTTGTAAT
Organism: Omphalea diandra; assembly: GCA_949677035.1. Classification (NCBI taxonomy): domain Eukaryota; kingdom Viridiplantae; phylum Streptophyta; class Magnoliopsida; order Malpighiales; family Euphorbiaceae; genus Omphalea; species Omphalea diandra. The sequence continues at coordinate 16,944 of CATIWR010254227.1, forward strand.
TCTCATGTAGAACCCAAATAAAAATAAGGTTTGAATCATTTCATCTTCAAAAATTCACAAAATTTACAAAAATTTTATAAAAAATGTTTATTATTTATTTTTATGTGTAGTATATTCATTTCACTTGCAGGATAACTGTTATGAATTTTGAATTAACTCAAGGATGGTGGTACAAATCATGCCCAAAATGTAACATACAAGTCAAGCAATGTGGCAATCAATGGTGGCGTAGCACTTATGTGCAATTCAAAGAATCTCCTACACCAAAGTAACTATTTATTTAAATTATTTATATTGATTGTTTAATAGCATTATTTAAAATTATTATACAATAAAAATATATAATATTACAAAGATATATAACTTTCTCTAAAGTCATAACTTTCATATAATTGAACTTATATATTATTGTTGAACCTAACTTAGCATTAGCTTTTGTAAATTGATGGTGCACAAACCATTTATATATAGAAATTGCCATTCAAAACATGGTTATACCCACATAGACATAAAATAACCTATAAAATAATTAATATATTATAGTATCTAATTGTGCATCTTATAAACTCCTAACTTACTATATACATAAAATATAGTTATATGTCTTTTTTTTAGAATATATAAAGTTTTCTCTAATCCAATGAGAACCCATAATCCCAATGTTATAAAGAAAAAATCGAATGAAGATTGTTGAATAACTTTGCCTTCTTACCAAAAAAAAGAAGGTTTGAACATCAAAATAACACATCACTAATAGTAAAATCCTGAAATATTAAAAAACTCTAAAATTTTGTTAAATGAATACACCAATTGAAATAAAATCACATGCTAATATTTGTTGCCTTTGATAATACAATGTGAAATTGGACAGTAGAGAAACAAACGACTATGGTTATACAATGTCAAGAAAGGGTCAAATAAAAATTATTTTCTAACTATAAGCACTTTAAGATTTTTTAACTTTACAATTGCATTTCAATAATTTAATATTTTTTAAATTTATATTTGCTTATTTAGGTGTAAGTTATATTGTGTTTTGGAAGATGGAAGTGCAGCACTAAATGTCATCATCTTTAGTTGAGTTGCTCAAGTTTTGATTAAAAAATCATGTTAGCATTTGACTGTAGAGGAGTCTTACATTGATTGACAAAATTTGCCACCAGATATTGAATGGCTCAAACGTTCTACAATAATTTTTCAATTTCATTTTGGAACAAAAGGCACAACTATAGATTTTTGGGTCTTAGAGATCTTTGATGATGACATCCCATCTCTGCAGTTTCCAATTCATCAACTTTACATGTCTTTTGTTCCAAATACTCCACTACTAAGTGAATCAATCAAGATGGAATCTCCAAGTTCAGAAAATGCTTATACTCTTGCAATTCAACAAATTGGTATTCTTAAAAGTGAATCATCTGCTAAAAAGCTCTTTCAAGCATCACATGTTGATGAACAACAAGCAAGGAATGTATCTTAAATTTTAAATAATTCTACAATACAAAATATCATCATATTTGTTTATATCAACTATAATTTATCTTTATATTTAGCCAACTCCAAACAAAGCAGTTAACAAAATCACCTCATATTGTTGACATTATTAAGACTAAAATAGCCTAAAAAAGAAAATACATCAGGTAACAATTATATTAAAAATAATTTATTTTGTTATGTGACCATTATCTGCATGTTTTTCTTATTATTCAATTACATTAATCATGATAAATCTTTCGTTGTTATGGTGATATAAAACAGGTTGATTCCAAAAAGGAAAAAGGTCCAAGTGACACCAAGAAGTGAAACAATAACCTAATCAACTTTTGATGCTATAAAGACTTGATAGTAATTTTTATATAATAACTACTTTACACAAATTGTGTACTATATTAAGACATTGTATTGTATTATATCCAACATTTTGATGGCTTAATAAAAAATTTAGTCTTTTATTGTAACTATGCTTTTTGTTGTAAATAGACTTTTTCATTGTAAATATGCTTTTTGTATAAATATTATTATGGAAATGTCATAATTTAAACTTATAATGACATATAGTGATGTTAATTGTAACTTCTATGTAATAACTATATAATTTTTGTTGCAAATATGTGTTTTGTACAAACATACTTACATAAACATCTTATTCTAAATTTTTGACACATAAATTTAATTACATGTTTAATTAGACTAAATATTAATTATGATGTTTTCACAGAATAGCGCAAACCTACATACATACATATATACATATATATATATATATATACACATACATACATACATATATACACACGCGCGCGCACACACACATATATATATATACACACACACACACACATATATGAATGTGTGTGTGTCTGTATATATATACATATATGTATGTATGTATGTATGTCTATACATACATGTATATAGATATACAAATATGTATAGATACACGCACAAACATTACATATATATGTATATAGATATACATAAATGTATAGATACATGTACAAACATACATACATACATACATATATATATTTATGTATGTATATATGTATGTATGTACATATATCTATACATATATATGTATATAGATATATGTACATATATACATACATATATATATATACACATACAGAGATACATACATATATATATATATATATATATATATATATATATATATATATATATATATATA
>CATIWR010254249.1:0-14937 GCA_949677035.1 Omphalea diandra
TAAAAAATTTTTTAATATAATTGTTAATTATATATATATATATATATATATATATATATATATATATATATATATATATATATATATATATATATATATAATTAGTTATTTTACTTATATTAATTAGATTTTTTAATCATATATACTTATGTATGTCTAATAGGAAAATGGAGCTTCAGGGGCTCTAGTTCTCCTAACCAAAGAAACGTAGAGAATAAAAAATGAGTAATCAATAACTATTGAAATCATAACTAATTATATGTACTAATAAGAAATAATAAATTTAATTTAGTAAAAAAAATTTATCTTGCTATTGATAAATCCATCTAATAATAGAGCCATTCATTTTTTTTTAATTTCAATTAGAGGGCCAAATTTCTAGTAAGTTACTAATATTATATATAAATAAAATATATTGTTTTCATATATTCAAATCTCTTACATTTGGATAAATATAATTGATTATATTTATAAAATCTAAACTATTGAATTCAAGATTAATTATTAAGTTTGTTTTTAATAAATAATAATTAATGTTTTAAAAATTTTTAATTTTAAAAGAGGTAAATATTGAAAACGCAAAAGTTTAGAGTTTTTCCTTTAAAAATTCATTTTCAACTAATAAATTTTGCACTAAGTGACACATCACTCATAACTCCCGGTTCTATTAGTGAAGGTGTTTGTGCGATAAATTCGACAAGTTGAAAGATTTAATTTTAATATTTATAAGTTGAGAGTCTAAATTTTAAAAATGAGAAAGTCTAGAGACTCGATGATGAATTTTTTCAAAATAATAAGGCAGCACAATTTTTTTAAAAAAAAAAATTATTGCCGCTAAGTACTCATGAAATAGAAATAATATTTATACACGTTAAGAATAAGTCTACAATTCGGTGATATTAAGTCATTTTCAGCATTTTAAAGTCATAATTTCTCAAAGTCAAATTTTTCCAAAAAAAAAAAAAATCATTATCGTACTGCTTCATCGAAATGGTGTGATGTGGCTAAAGAAAACTATATTAATTTAGCTCTGTGGTTAATTAAAATAAAAGAAATGGGATTAACATTTTTCAATTGCGTTTCGGGTTTGGCGTGGTAAATATGTTGTAATAAAATCAAATATTTTTGTGTTTTACCAAACGACAGTACGCCAGCCGATCGAGTTGCCTCCCACCATTCATTCAATGCTGACGTTTCAATCTCTAGATTTGGACTGTCGTTTTTTCTAAATGTAATAACCAACAACCACCAAAGCCATGCATTCTAGATTCTACCCACCTCTCACTTCTGTTTCGATTACAATTAATTCAAAGCAGAATGTCAATCCTACACTAATATCCAATTAAATAAGAGATCAATGGCATAATTAGCACTTTAGTAATTAGCAGTTACTTTCCCTGTATGGGCAGGGGGGAGAAGAGCAGAAGGCATGAATCACATTCAACACATTGGACCTACTATTGCAGTGTTTTTTTTTTTTTTTTTTTTGAGTTTTATAAAAGGGTTATTAGCGAGATTTGAATCCTGATGCGAGTCATTTTGAGCATTTTCACATTCACCTATTTGATTAGGCACTCGTCAAATATGAACCCAACAAAATTTTGTGGGCTTTAAATGCTTTTTCTATAATTTTCATTTGTTCATATGGAAGGCCTACATAGCTCATTCCTCCCCCCCCATGTGTAGCCAAAATGGTGGTACTGTATCCTTTGACATTGGATAAAGGATGAATCTTGTTGGTTATCAGGCAGCACATTCAGCACAGTCCATATCATCTATGGAATAATCAATATTAAATATAATAACAAGAAGAGAGACATCCATAATTAATACATATTTAACTTCTTTATCTAAATTAATAAGAAACCTTTTTCAAAAAATCTATTAATTGTACTATTTTTTTTTTCTATCACTTTACGTTTAAAATTTTGTATTATTTCATCTATAAATGATAGACCAAATCTATCTAAGAATTTTTCCAACAAAATACATAGTCATACAAAGTATAGGTTCATAATTTTCCTTTTTTGCTTTTGCATATTTAGTAAAATATGAAATGCTTTTATGACATTATCATTGCCTTCCCATTAGCTTCTACAATATGTTATTAATAAATTCCCGCTTAATGTCATCGATTAATTTCTTAATTCATTATACATTGTTTCTCTTTAGTTCATCATCTTTATTTTATAAAAATTAAATCAATTTAATGTGTGTTATTATCTTTGATTAAAATTTTATTTCATAATTAAAATACCAATAAAAATAAATAATTAAATATTCCTTTTCATTACTATTATTTTTTATTGATACTCGAAAAAAAAATCTAAATGTCTGAAAAACAAAAAAATAAAATGATATTAGTATAAGTATAAAGTGTAAATAACAGCTTTAGTTTTTCCATGTATATATATATTTTTAGACCTTCATTTTCAGTGTATATATTTTAAATAATTAATTTATTTTGTAGGGAGAGGAAAAATAGAGTGAAAATAAAAATAAATATAATTAAATGGATATTAACGCAAGTAATAAAAATATATAATGATCTTTCTGTATTCTGAATATAAATTTGTGAAAAATTATTTGAAAGAAAATATAGGGGAAAAAAAAGGGACGTGAAAAGGACGAAGTGAGAGTGGGAGTGGGAGGAATGAAAGGTTGTCGGTAGCTATTGAAACTGGGTGTCAGAAATCATGTGGTGTGTAGGCTTTCGGCATTGAACACGCGATGGGTGACAATGTTTGATTGGTTAGATACTCTAATTTTCTTCCCTGTTGGTCCACACGAGCGGTTCAAAGGGGTAGATAAAAGCGTGGGCTCAATAAAAGCCTCTCAAAATTAAAAATTGGAAACAAATTTAAAAATAAAAAATAAAAAAGGCGCACACAGATTTTAACCGATCCAAGTCACGCGGCGAGATAGCAAAATATGCCGACAACTTGTTCAACCTCCCCCCTTCCCCCTCCTTTCGCTTTTCTCGTCACGCGCTCCACTAATACTAATATTATAATTTTCAGTAACTGATTTTAAATTAAAAATTAATAACAATAAATTTTTTAAGTAGCAAATTATTTTTAAAAAATTATTTTAATTTTATTAAACTAAAACATTTTTTCAAAATTAAAAATATTGCTATAGAAAACCATTATCAGATTCATTCATATATTAATTGAAATTAATTTTTTAAAATTATTTTATGATATATTATGTTATTATTTTAATGTTATTATTTAGAATTTTTAATTCTTAAAATAAAATTAAAAATAATTTTTTAATCTTTTAAATAATCTAATAAATATTCAATTTACGATTAAGTTTAAAAGTATATATGAAATATTGAACAAATATCTTAGGTCAAAATTAACAAAAAAATAATTTGCTCAAAAATAAAAATGAATGATTGTATTGTGCATGTACGCGCATTGAGAGAGAGAATGTGTGACGCAGCCTACCGCACGCAATACACTCTGCGCTCACAGCCGTTGGATAATGATAATGATGTGGATTCATTGATACCCATCAGAATATATACCCGCCCGTCTCTCCTTCTCTCGACAGACAACTCACATGCCACGTAATCCACCACCAGCCGCCGCCCCATCGCAGTCAAATTACTGGTTGACTGCGTGCCCTCACCCTCAATCCCTCCCTCTCCCCCGCTGTATAAAACGCGCGCTTCTCCTCGCCCACCTCCTACCCAAATCATTCATCGTTTGTCCTCTATCCTTTTACAAAATTGGAACTACTACTACTTGCTAATATCATTATTTTAAATGGCGCCGAGGGAGAAGACAACGGCGGCTTTTAAACCTAATGGTAACGGTAACTGCAAGGAGGTGCATTTTAGGGGAGTGAGGAAGAGGCCGTGGGGCAGATACGCCGCGGAGATAAGAGATCCAGGCAAGAAGAGCCGTGTTTGGCTCGGGACGTTCGACACGGCTGAGGAGGCCGCTCGCGCTTATGACGCCGCTGCGCGTGAGTTCCGCGGTGCCAAGGCGAAGACTAATTTCCCCTTGGCCACCGAAAATGCGGACAAGAATAATGTTTTGATGGTAAGCAAGAAACATGATAATAATCAGAGCCCTAGCCCCAGTAGCTCGGTGGAGTCTTCAAGCAGGGAAACGCCTGCGCTGATGATGGATTCGTCTTCGCCGTTGGATCTTAATCTTGGCCCATCTGCTGCCGTCAGATTCCCCTTCCAGCCTGTGCCGGCGATGCCGCTGGTGAATCATCATCAACAACAGCGCGTGCTTTATTTCGATGCGATGGTGAAGAGTCAGTATCAACGGTTGTTATTCGATCATCAGCAGCAGCAGCGGGCGATATTTGTTGCTGCAAATGGTGTTGGTGTTGGAGGGGGGGTCCAGAGTGATTCCGATTCATCTTCAGTCGTTGATTTGAACCAACATGAGATCATCACCCCGCCACGGAGATCTCTTGATTTCGATCTTAATCTCCCTCCAAAACCGGAAATCGCCTGATATGTTTTTTCTTCGGCCGGGGATGAGCCTAAATGCTCCTCTAATAATTCTTTTTCCTTTTATATCAATTTTATTTTTTTTCCTATTTTCTCAGATAGGAATCAAATTAGAGGCTAGGAAAAGAAAATCCCAAAAAAAAAAAAAAAAAAGATGGAAGCTTTGGTATGTCTATCTATTTGGGTTTTTGAATTCCTCGATGTGTATACACAATAGCAGATCTCCCTTTTTGCGACAAAGAGTTTTTCCCTCTCTGTTGTTGATAACTAGTTATAAATTACTGTATCAGTTTTGGCTTATTTTAATCGAGCATTAATCTCGCAGTTAATGGTGTTATCCATCTCTTACTTTAATATTATCTTTGCTTATTCTTTATCCCGTAAAGCCTTTCGATGTTTCATTTTCTATTTATTTACAATTACGATTTAAATATATATATATTAAAGATGGCTTGCAGCTTATATCATTCTAACCTTATTTCAATAGTTTGGGAAAAAAAATGGAGCATTAATATACACAGTAATCTTCAACGCTTTATCTGTACATAGTTTCCTCGGCGGTTAATCTCGCCGGAATTGTGAGATGGAAACATTTCTCCGGTGATGTTCGCGTGAGCAAGGAAAAGGCACACGAAGTTTCGGTTGTTTTCTTTAACATTTATGTCGAGGAGCGGAGTTGATAGCGGTGTCGCTAACACTCATGTTTGCTTACACGTGGCCTTATGCTTTCACAGAGACGAGCAGGGTCCGTTGGACAACTCCATTTTGAGCGTTTTGTATTCAGCAAAAATAAAATATAAATGTTTTTTTTATATATTAATATTCACTAAATTTATCAATTGAAATATTCCCTTTCCTTGTAGTGTTGAATTTTGGATTTGTTGGAGGCCTGAATACCTAATAACATAAGAGAATATTATTATTTTAAAATTAAAAGATTTTAAATTTTAAAATTAAAAACCATTATTTGTAGGGATTAGTGTAATTGGCTTCACTTGGAGCATTTACTCAGTTGAATTGTCGGATGATTTTGTTTCAGTTGGTAAACCTTTTAACCATGGAGCTATAGAAAGTAATATTTTTTATTGGTGGCAGAATTATAGGGGATAATATCTTAATAGCTCATTATTTGCTTGCTGCATTTATGATCTCTTTGATGATATTCTCAAAATGAATATGCCTCGTATGCTTTTTGCAAATGATACTCTTATTTCTAGGATGATTAGAAACTTTCTTATCTAGTTACTTATAATTTTTAGTTTGTTCCGGTAAAAAAAAAAAAATTAAAGAAAAGAATGTTGCGTTGAGAACAAATGTTTTCTTTATTTGGAGAAATAGCTTGTGGAAACTGCATAGCATCTCGAAAGCATTTTACTTTAATAAACTGTGGCGTCCAGTTTCATGATTGCCATTCTTGACTAGAATTTCGTATTAGCTCCCTTCACTAGAATTTTTATTTATATTTTTTCCAGACGATGCACTAGCAATTTAGAAACACACGGAGTCATCCATTTTTTCAAATTAATTCATTAATTAAAATAAATTATGAATAACTCAACCGTCAAGTTTTGAGTTTAAGCTCGATTAGACTGTAATAAATTTTTTAAAAAATATATCATACATATTCACTTATGGAAGTTGATAATGAAAAAAATATTAATGGGGTTACCTTTAAAAAAAATGTGAGATTTCTGTTTGAGGGGTTTATATTAGTATATGTTAGCTTAAAAGGAGAATAAAGATTCAAATCTTAGAAATAATGATGACACTATTAAATATCATAATCTAAAAATGAAGGGAGAAAGTAATGTCATTAAAGTAGCAAAGCGATAGTTAGTAGCAATAATGCTTTATGAAGAGTATTAGCTTTTTGACCTAAAACGAGAAACAGTGGAATGGGAACGTATGACAATTGAGATGTTTATGTTATTCACTACTATTAAGATGACTTTTATGACGATGATACACAATTATTATCTAATTTCATCCTCATCCATTTCTATTATCGTGTTGTCGAATTGATTTCTTTTGCCATTAATATTAAGATGGAGCAATTAAAAAATCAACCCACATCAAATCATAGACGGCGAATAAAGGGCAGAAATGCGAGCGCGATGATAAAAAAAAAAAAAAGCGTGTTTCTGGTGCGTACTACTAAGAGACCGAAAGGTAAATTCTACGTTGACTGCCTAACTCTCGAGATTCGTGTATGGATTCCACAGTGTTTTACGATCGTGCGATCTTTTCAGCATTTTAATTTTTTTATTTCTATTATTAAAATAGGAAGGCGATAAAGTAAGCATGGAGACAATAGCAGGGCCCCACGTGGACGCGGACTCTGGAAGTGGAAAACGAAATGGGGACGCGGCTGCCGCTTTTGGTGGGTCCCTTGGTCTTTGGTCGTCGATATCTATGCACAAGATCTCGCTTTCTTTCTTTCCACTTCTTTTTTTTTATTTTTATTTTTTTTGGTTTTTTCATTTACTTTTTTTAAAAAAATTCGATCTTTTCGATATCAAAAATAATGCTCACTAATTACCTAATTAATTTAATTTACAATTAAGTTAATCAAATCATAATTACACCCTAAATAAAATTAACTGACCGCCCGCAACGATGACCATGTTTTTTTCTTTTTTTAATGCATGATGGCCATGTTATATACTATTGAATATATGTGATTTTCTTACATAACATATAACAATTTCTATTGACTACTATTATGTAAGTTTTCGCATACAAATACTGAGATCCAATCAATTAACTGCAACATATTTCACATCATCAATTACATAGTGTAGCAAAGTAACAATTTACACAGTTTTCGTCTAGAATAATATTGTTATTTAAAATTTTTCATTTTTTGTCCTGACCTTTCATTCCTCAAAATAGATTTTATTAAAATTTTAGAAATAATTTTAATATTAATGTATCAAAATTAGTTGTGTTTGTCAATAAGCAAGATTTAGTCTACTTAAACTGTTTAAAAATATGAGATTTTTCGGTAGGTCTGTATTTATTTATTTTTTTGGGAAAGGTAATTATAGCGGATTAAAAAAATTATGGTGTTTTAAAATTTTATTTTATGATATTAGAAAGAAGTGTGCGTGAGATAATATGATAATGGTTTTCGTTGATGGTTATATCATGCATGGAGAGAATCATGCATTTGGACCAACCGTCACACACACTTAAAAAAATGAATTCAAGTGACATCCTCCATGCCAACAGCAAAAGCATCGGTGTAATCATTAACTTTGTTATGAATAATTTAATTTTAAAAAAGGTACGGCGCAAACCAGCCGTGAGGCAAGGCGACGTGTCCGATAAGGACAGACAGTTGCGCAGGCGGCGGGTGGGGGTGTTGCCTTTAGAGAAGGTTGATTAGACGGCAGATTTGCCTCGTTACACGCCACGATTCGGGCTGGGCTAAAAAAAAACACAAAGAGTGGATAGCGTAGCAATCGTAACCATAATAAAAATAAGAAGGAGAAAGCAACCGCCGAAATTTAAAAAATAAAATAATAAAGAAAGGGATTAGGTGTGGCTATGGTGGGTGTGGGCCGGCTGCTGGCTTTGCCGCCTTTTTTAAGTGGACATGTGTTGCCTTCAGGTGACATGCTGGCATTCCCCGTTCCTCTTCTATTATTATTCAGCGGATAATATAAAAAGTATATTATATGATTCAGATTTTTTATTTAAATGTAAATTTTAATTTATTTTTAAACGATTAAAAAATATGAAAATTTATTTTAATGATTTAGATTTTTTTATTTAATTTCTCAAATTTTTACTTCAAAGTGATCATTTTTATTTTATAATTTTAAATTTTTATAATTAAAAAACAAATTATCAAATACCTATATATTAATATAATATTGCAAATTGATTTTGATATGAGTTTTATTTAATTGTCTTCTTTGAAAAAATGACTTAGTGATAACAAAGGCATATAATGATATATTCTTTAATTTTTATCATATATATAAAAATATAATTTAAGAATTTATATAATCAAAGTACAATAATATTATAATTTACTGAACTATGTGATATTTTTATATATTTTTATTTTTAAATATATAATATAACAAAATAAATCTCATTAATTAACACACTATACGATATCATATATTATATCATAATGTTATGTTGACATTTTAGATGATGTTATACTTTTTTTTATTATTTATGTAATTAATAGTGTATTATATAAAATATTGATATAAATTAAACTTTAAAATTACATAATATATATTTTTTAGATTATCTATTGCTATATTTTTTTTTCTTTAAGGAAAAGAACAAAATTTTATTAATTATAAGCCAGAGAAAGATATTTTACATGATGATCTAAAGTATAACAATGTTGTGACACCATATGCACAAAAAATTTGACAATCAATTTCGGCATAGTCAATTACCCTACTAGTCCCACAAACTCAAGACAAAACTTCACGTAAGGCCGCCATCTCCATAAAAAGGCTAAAAAAAGCAAGGCAACGAAGCAAACCATGCTACAATAACTACCCCTTGCTCATCACAAATCACAACCCCTATAAATGCTTTTCTCTGATCCATATTCAAGGAGACATCAACATTCAACTTACAAAAACTTATTGGTGGCTTTAACCAATGGGAGATAATGCTCGCCCGATCAACAGTAACATATATTACATACGATGATTTCTTTATCTAGGACACTTGCTCAAATTGAGAGAAACTCAACATTGCATGCTGACAAACATTGTTGGGCATAAACTCAATATTATTTCATAATTTTTTATTACAAGCCCACCATAGAGAGTCAATGAAAGTAGCAAAGATAGCACAAAATCAGCTGTCTAAAATACTGTGCAAGTTAGAACTCCATTGCTATATAGAAATAGCTGAAATATTAAAGATATAAGAGGTACATAGTGAGGCGAGCCAAAAAGATTTTGCATAGTCACAATGCAATAAAACATGCAACTCATTCTCTTCAAACAGTTGACAAAAGACAACTATTATGTATGAGAACTTTTTTTTTTTACAAATTAGATTTAGTAGGGAGAAAGCCCTTGCAAAGTAGCCACATAAAAATCAGTTGTTTAGGCTACACTTGAAGGCCCCCAAATATTGGGCCATACTGTGGAGGTAGTACTACCCGATGCAATAGAATGACAAGTTTCTGCCCATGCCACTTTGTATCCCGACTTGATAGTATAATTTCCATCCTTAGTGAAGTACCAACCAAGCCTATCATTCATGTCCTTTAGGCATAATGGAATTAAAAAGATTAACTCTACATCCCATGGGAAAAAAGTAGAATTAATGACATCAAAATTCTATTAATTGTTTGCAATCAAATCAGACACCTTCATATCCTTTAATAAACCAATACTAGGGGTCACTAATTTAAAAGAAGATGACATTGGAATCCAACCATCATACTAGACGAAAATTGATCTTCCATTACCAACACACCCATAAGGAACTTTCTGAAGCAAAAGGATAGCTGCAACCGAATTTCTCTAGCTATAACTAAGACGGGGACCCACTTGTGCATGAGAATCTGAGAAATAGTTTGCCTTAGGAACTCTAGCTATTAGCGAAGCACTGTTTGTCAAAAGACACTAACACTGCTTGGCAAACATGGCTAAATTAAACTATTTTAAGCTGCAAAATCCAAGACCACCATCTTCCTTTGTTACACAAAATTATCCTATGATGCCCAATGTATTTGATGATTATTAGACGATACATCACCCCCCCTAGAAGGAGTTCAAGATTTTTTAAAGCTCATCCACAGTAAATACTAGGATCTGAAAAGTACTCATAGTATAAGCTGGTATGGCCTATATGACAGATTTTATTATTCCTTCTTTACCACCATAGATAGAGTTTGACCCTTCCAATAGGTGAGTTTTTTAGAAAAGTAGTGCATCTATATCTTTCAATTATTGAAGGCAATCCCAAATAATTACCCTCAAAATTAGATGAGCAAGTACCTAAACCATGGATAAATTAAGTCCTCCTAGTTATTGACAATTGAGAAGAGAATAATGTTGAGAACTTGTTAGGGTTAACTAGTTGACCTAAAGTAGCTTAAAAAAAAAAAATGTTTGAGCTCTGTTGTTTCCTCTGGGATGACTTTGCAAAAGATAAGACTATCATTTATAAAAAATAAGTGAGTGATAACAGGCACTTTATGAGCCAATTGTAGGCCTTAAAGTATACCTACTGTATGAGCATTTGATAACAGATCAGATAGAACATCAACACAGAGGATAAAGAGATAAGAAAAAATGAATCACCCAATAGCACCCCTTCACTGTGGGACAACATCTCCCATAATGTAGCCATTAAGCAAGACCGAATATGACACTGCCCCAACACATCTCATAATGAGATTACACCACGGAGCAGGAAAACCAAGAGTAAATAAAACTAATTCAATAAAGTCGCATTCCAACCTATCATATGCCTTAGCCCTATCCAATTTAGTTACAACCATTCCTGAGCAGCTAGCTTAATTAGATTGTAAAGCATGCATAGCTTCCACCCCTAATAAAACATTATCAATAATAAGTCTATTAGGAACAAAAACACTTTGCTCCTCAAAAAGAAGTCAAGGAAGAACAAACGTCATATTATTAACTAATACTTTAGACACCAATTTGTAAATCACATTACATAAGCTAATTGGGTAAAGGTTAGTCATATGAATTAGATTAGCAACTTTCGGAATTAATACATTATGAGAATGATTAAAACCATCAAGAAAAGACATGTCATTTAACACTAAAGACAAATAGAAGTAACATCTGATCTAACTATATCTCAATAGTAAGTGTAGAAATAACCTAATAATCCATTAAGACTAGCAGATTTGGATGGGTCCATTAGAGAGAGAGTTTGTCGAACCTCAAAGGCATGGAAAGGAAGTAACAAAGAGGATGCTTGTTTTGTTGATATCTAATGAGGTATGTTTACAATAATTTTTTTCATTAATAACTGAACCATTGGAGTGGAACAATTGTGAGAAATAATCAACTGTAATTTGACCCATATCATCTAAGGAGGTTTGCCACTCACCATGCACATCATACAAACCCAGCAAAGAGTTATACCACTTCTGAAAAAAGCCATAAAGTGAAAAAAATCAATTGTTACGAACACCATCTGATAACCACTGAATTATAGACTATTGCTTACAATAAATTTCTTTCTTCTCGAGAAGGTTGTCCATTTGAGAGTGAATAAGCAAAATTTTACATCCATATCTACTCAAAAAGTCATCTTCTTTTTATATTTCTCAAATCAGAATGAGTAAATCGAGACAAAAGTACAGGAGAGTGATATGAGGCTAAGGATTATACATGAGTCACCTGAAATTGAGGAAACATATGCATCCAAGAAAGAGAAGCAAGAAACAGGTCCAAACATTCATCAATAAAATGATCAAAACCTCTTCCCCTTTTCCAAGTAAAAGGATAATCTAAAAAACCCAAGTCTTGTAGCTCACAAAAATCAACAGTATCACGAAAACCATCAACAAGTGTTTGTGGATGCGGGTGATGACCATTCTTTTCATACTTAAATAATAAATCATTAAAATCACCACCGAGGACCCATGGGAGTGTATATTATGAAAACAAATGTCTTAGTATAAATTCCAAGATTCAAAATGTTTATTTCGGTCTGGAACACTATAGAAACCAGTAAATCTCCAAATAGATGGACAAGCATAAGAAATCTTCGTATCAATATGATAATCAGAGAAAGACAAAGTATCAACCTCAATTGAGTTTTACCATATAATACCCAAACCAATGCAAAAATCCAAAATAAGAACTAAAAACCCATGATCCATCTCCACATTATGTCTAACAGAATCAAATTTTGAAGAATTACACATTATTTCAATAAGAACAAAAATTCTTGGATGTCTTTCCTTTATTAAGCATTCCATTATCAAATTGTAGGTGGATTCCCAAGCCCCTTACAATTCCAAAACAGTAGACTCATAATGCTCGATTCGACTGGAAACTAGTACCCACCTATTTCATGTTTAAAACGCCATAAGAATTAGTCGAATGAATTAGTCGAATGAGCCAAAGAATTTTCAAACAAGTTCTACAGCCCATACCTCTGAAGCTTTTTTCCTTTTCTTTTGGAGCTGGTGATGTGTTTCATAAATTTCCATATGCTTAGAATTTGTTATAGGACTTATAGGAACCAAAGCCACATTGTCATTTGAGTTCGTAGGCCCTATATGTTATGTTTGCACATGTTGGTGTTGATCATTAGAAATTGGGCTTAGAGGAATTGGTCCATTTACATGGTTTGCATGAGAGAAAGTTGATGTGGCAAGAGTTATTGCATTAGCAGTGTTTGAGTTTGGAACACTTTCACCTTTCTTGTTTGAATCATCAGTACCTTGATGTTGGCCATAGTTGTTGGCATAACCCCTGTCTCTAATCCAGTGGTTGCCAAATTTAGCTTCAGCACTTTCGCCTCTACCAGTAAAAACCCTAAAGGAAGGTCCAAATTGACGTGGTTGAGTCACCACATATGGATTATCCATCAAAAACTCGATCTTGCTTTAGCATAACCAGTAATACCAAGTTCAAAACATAAATTTAAGAGTTTTCCATATTGGAATGAAAGCAAGAAAGTAGAACCAGTCTTCTTAAAATTCATACCCCTAGCTAAAGGCTTTGTAATATCAAACATAATGCGTATCCTCATCAATCCATGATATTGTAAAACCTTTGCATCAAATTCCATAAACACACCAACAGTAGACCTAATCAACTTAGCCACACTTTCAACTTGAGTTCTATAAGGAAGGATAGACACTTTAACCTAAAAAGCCATATGATTCAAAATAATTGACTTTGCAGGGATTGAACCTATATAACAGGCTAAGACTAGAAGCTGTTGTTTAAACTTCCATGGACCTTAAAGAAGCACTCTATTCATGTTAGCCTCGTAGTATAAATGGAATCTAAATAATGAGTCACCCTTCATTGCAAATGTCTTACCTTTAAAAAGTTGCCACACACCTACAAAAAATTGAATCAATTTTCTTGCATAGCCAAAAAAATGATCTGTTTATTACCAACAAACAACCTAAGAAGATACCAATCAAAACCAACATCTTCTTAAGTCTCATTTTCACTCACCCTAGTCCATTCCACTCCATCATCCTCCACTATTGATAAATTCAAGTTAGCAGTACTATTATGGCATGCTTGGCATATCGGTGCGTCAAAATAATATTAGCCACATATTATAGTGGTTGAGAATAAAATAATAAGATAGTAAAAGAAAAAGAATTAATAGCAACATACTGTGGCGGCTGAATAGTGAAAAAAATAAAATAATGAAACAACAAAAGATAAAAAAAATGGATGATTGAATAAAGATAAAGAATAAAATATTGGTATTGACTTTGAATAAAATTTTATTGTCAAATAAGTTATAAATAGAAATTTCAATGCAATTCTTGATGTAATATTTAAAATGATCTTTGAATAATTTTTTAATTAAATAAGTTTGAAATTAAAATATTAAAATAATAATATAGATGATTGAGGAAAAAATAAAATGTAATAGACTCTCACATAACAATTTATGTACATTCATGTAATAATTATTTATTAGAAGATAATAATTAAATAAATATAATAAAATAAAAAATATGTTCATAGAATTAAGAGATTGAAAAGTAAATCAAATGATAAATATATAATAATATATTTATTCTATATATATCATCAATTTATATATGCGTCATAATAAATTTCTAACATTTTCCTAACAATTCAAGTCTCTTTCTTTTTTAATATTTTTCTTTATTATTGTAAATACAATAAATTAATGAAATATTCAACTAGTTTGGTTCAAATTTTCTATTATTATTTAATTTGATTTCATTTTAATTTTAAAAATTGTATTTTTATATAAAAATTAAGTAAGTTAAATTTTAAAAATAAATGAATATGGTAATTTAAAATTTTAAAATGGTATTATCATTCATAAATTTATTAAAAATATTTATTAAAAATGTTATTTACTAAAATATTTATTAAATAAATTTTCATTAAATTAAATTTCATAATACTTAACTTGCAAATCAAAATAAATATATTTGAAAATCAATAGTAGTGTATCTTCAATAAAAAAAACTCATATATTTGTTTATCAACATAAATTTATCAATAGTGCAACAAAAAATGTACATGTAGAATAATAACAATGTACCTAAAATAAAAAATTTAATGTACCTAGAATTTAACACCTAGGTAATTAGATTATCAATAATATAGAAAATTATTAGAACTTTTTATTATATAAGTCAAGATAGAAGACTCAATATATATATATATATATATATATATATATATATATATATATATATATATATATATATATATATATATATATATATATATAAAAAAAAAAAAAAA
>CATIWR010254251.1:0-17673 GCA_949677035.1 Omphalea diandra
GACTAAAAGTACTAGTATTAGCTCTTTCTCTATTATTTAACCGATAAATTTAAGTGATTTAATTAACTAATCAAAAATTAAAATAAAATAAAACAATTCAATAAACTTAAATAATGAAAATATGAACTAGAGAGTGAGAAAAAATGATCAATATGACAAATAACACTCAAGTACTGAATCCTCCTAAAACTTATTAAGAAATTGATTTTCTGACAATATAATCTAATTTAATATTTATGGAACCGTGAAAATCCCTTTAGTATGTTAAAGTCTTTTTCAAGATCATTAACATCTAATTCTGGATCAATTAATTGAAATCTCTTTCTAATTAAAATTTCTAAAATTACATTATAATTTCTTGAATTTTACTATTAGGTTTGATCCTAATTCAAAGGATTTATGTTATCCTATTTCTAGGGGTACATGCAACTTATTTCAATTGTACTAAATCTATTCAATAACTTGATTTCTCAATCTAAGTTTAAAAAATTATAAAACAAGAATCAATATTCCGGATATATCAATTCATAGAAATAAATAGCAAATACAATTGAATTCCATAAATAATGAAAAGATTGTATTATTTAAAAATTACAATTCAAAACTCATCTTAAGATTCATCATATCCAATTGTTTAACTAATTTAGTTTATAATGAAATTACTAACCAATATCAAAATAAAAAGAAAATAAAATAGAAAAATTTTCATGATAAAACCTTTGTATTTTTTTAATTCTCTTCAATCTTGATGGATAACTAATAATTTTTCTCTTGAGGACAATTTTTTCTCTAAAAAAATAAAAATAAAACAAAAGACTTCTCTTAAGAAAAATAAAATAAACAAAAACTCTCTTCAAAAAATAATAATAATACAGAACAAAAACTCTCTAAACTCCTCCTTTAGAATTCTCCTCATCTTATTTATACTCTTCTTACTCTACTTTAAAATAAGAATAATATACTCCTTCACCAATTTGGAAAAAAATTAATGATAAACTTTCCTATTTTGAAAAAGACCTGGTGCCTCTAATTCTCCCCTTATTATACACGGCATCTTTCCAATTTGAATGAGGATTAAACTCAAATTCTGTATGAAAAATGTCAGAATTGATCCCGGAACTGTCAAATTTCTGTTTGGTCCCTAAATTTCTGAAACTGCACAATTTCCCCTAAAAAACTCTCATAATTGATCAATAAGTCTAATTTCCAGGATTTCCTATATAAATACAAAATACAAGCCAAAAATGAGATATTATCTGATATTGTTTTCCAAATTAGACTCAATTTACAATAAAACTAGTCCTTAAAATACTTAAAAATAAAGTATCAATTTCAATTATCACTTCAGGTGCATCTTTTTCTCCTGCTGGAATTCACTTTCATTAGAGCGACAAAAAAGGTTTTCTGCTGGATTACACAATGATTTCTTTTCTAAATTTTCAGGCTGGAAATGTGGGTGTCTTGCAAGGTGCTGAAAGATTTGATTACACAAGGGGATACAGATTCTCAACATATGTGCAATACTGGATAAGGAAATCAATGTCAAAGATTGTGGCACAACATGCTAGAGGGATCCAAATTCCTGTATGTTCCTCCCTGTGTTTGAAAAATAATATGGTATAAATAAGTTCTAGGCTCCTGTTTCATCTGTTTGTTGATTTCTCGTGCACTGGACTGGCTAGTGCGGATTAAGCCGGGCAATAAACCAGATACAAAAAGCTCGAAAAGCCCTCGTCACCAGCCATGGGAAATAACCAGATGACAAAGAAATTGCTGAATACATAGGCCTTTCTTTGGCTAAAATTGAATCAGCTAGCAAATGCCTTAGAGTTGTGGGTTCAATTGATCAGAAAATTGGAGATTGTTTCAATGCAACTCTTGCGCCCCATTCTTTCTCTGTATGTACATGAGGATTCCCCGTACTCTTAAATTTTCATTTTCATATGTTAAAATTTTTAGAGATGGTTTAATTGACTGCAAGATGTTATTGGATTCATGGTGCAGGAATTTATCCCTGATACGACGATACGGTGCCCTGAAGAAGCTGTAATGAGGCAACACATGGTAAAAGACATACATGATCTTTTAAGATGTTTGGATTCAAGAGAAAGACAAGTATTAGTTCTGAGGTATGGGCTGAAGGATCATCAACCCAAGTCACTTGAGGAGATTGGAAGGCATTTCCATGTCAGCAAAGAGTGGGTAAGGAGGTTAGAAAAGAAAGTTTTGACGAGAATTAGGAATGAAGAAACCTGCAGAAATTTTAGACATTATATGAATTTATAGTTTCATCTTTATTCTAGAATCTCCTATAATACCTGCTTTTGAAGCTTGAGATTTTTGGACCATCCTAACTTGTGCTCAACAAGAAGTTGGCTGGTTGAATTTGACTCAGCTGTCCTCAATATACTAAAATCCTTGCCATCTTAAGAAAGATTGCAAAGAGCATCAAAATGGAAAGTTGCCTTTGTTTCAATGGCATTAGTTTTCCCTCCTTTTGTTGGCATTCCTCCATGGGCCTTGAAATGCATAATGCATTCTGCATGACTTAATAACTCTCCATTTACATCAATTCCTCTTCAATGTGAATTTTGTTTTTCTTTTGGTTGGATAGAAAAAGTAAAATTATATTATATTATTTTTTGTTCTATATTCTTCTTGGGGTTATGTAGATATATGAAGATTGATATTTCTCCAACACGATAAATCCTGATTGTCTCATTCCTTTTGGAGATGTACTTAAGCATTGGATGGTATCCCATTGTATTTTCTGTTGTGTAATATGATATGAAATGATACTGTAATGCTTGTAAACTTTGCCAAATCTCAGTTCACATTGTAAAACCTTTTAAATCCAGCTTTTCTAGTCCATTGTGCATATATTTTTGCATCCACATTGTCATGATTTTGGTGGTTTTTATCGGGGACCTGTACCTGTTTAATTTCTTGGTTAGGTCATACCTTCCAGTAATGAGTTTTGCTAAATCAAAGTCCGGGTTTTGGAGTAACCTTGTTTATTTAATTAACGATCTTGAAACTGACTAAAGTGCACCTTTTTATGCTCTTTTAGAGGACAGATAAAAGAAGGCCTGAGTATGTTTTCTTTTGAGATAATGAGAGTATATGGCAGCTCTGTTCCTGAAAAGGAGTGCTCCACTCCATTCAATTTAAGTGCTGGTTCTTAATTTGTAACCGTAGAAAGTTTTCTTTTTTTCATTAATATTACTTTAGAATTGAATATAGATTAATATAAATTTGCATAAGTAAAAACAATCAATTATATCAATATCAAACCATAAATAATTGATGTTAATCATTTACCACCGAATCAAGACTTGATTGGCAAAAAATCTAAAGTATTAATACGAAATTTTACCGCTAAATTTGTACAAATCAGGAAGGGTAGTAATACTTCACAACACTTATTTGGAACAAATTTTAAATTAAAAAATTAATTTTCCAAACAAATGTAATTAAGAAAAGAGTAATGCAAAAATTTCAATGCTATAAATTTAACTATTTTCCCTTTTTTCTTTTTATCTATGATTATAGAAAACTTATTTTGTTTCAATTTATATGTCGCTTTAGAAATCAAGAAGTATTAATTATTTTTTTTTCAATTTTATTATTATTAGAGAGATATAATGAATAGAATGAGATTTTAAGTATAAAAGATAATTTAGTTATGTATAATTATTTTTTATAGTTAAAATTATTTAATAATTTTTACAACCATTATTTAATTATCTTAAATCATAAATTAAAAAAATGGAGGAAATATTTTGGATCAACAGTGAAATCCATCAATTTTTTTGGCATTAATTGTTGATTAATGAGACTTGGTACTAGCCATAACATTTTATAATGTTATTATTCATCTATTATTTTTATTCATTTGATGTGGTACTATATCCTGTGACCATATTCTTATGAAGTGGCAGCAACTTATCATTTATATTCCAATATTGATTTTGCAAGAATTCATCAATAAATTATATATGAACAATGCTTAATAAAATAAAAAAATATGAAAGAATTTTCAGTTGTGGATCTCAAAATACCAAAGAATTAAAAGCACAGCCGTTCTTGCCAAAATGACCAGACCACATGTCATCAATCTTTTTTTTACTCGTGTCACCTGAATTAATCGTTAATTACAAGTTTATTAAAATAAAACATTGAAGAGTCTATCTCAAAAATCCAGATTAACAATAAACATTTTTCCAGCCCCCTTTTATACACGTGTCGACTCCTCCTTTCATCAAATCAAAAGATTCATCACATCATCAACCCAGCCACCAATAGTTGCGTTGCCGCGTAACAAACATCCATCACAGCGTTACCTACCACACGGTCAAACCCTCCAAACGACACCGTCGTGCCCGTTTGATTCATTGCTTGCTGCTGCTGTGCTGGTCTGCTTTCCTTTTTTTTTTTTTTTTTTGTGGGTGAATTCGACACGAGAGAGAGGTGACTGATCTTTTAGATCCTACGCACTTGATGCTATCACCACCAACACTTTCTTCGTTACGGGTTCTATCCTTCCTCATAGGTTTGGCTCCTCCACGTTAACGCGCCACTCTTCTGCCACATACTCACGACCCGCTCGTGCTGTCAACGCCAAAGGCCTAAAACCCTTTTTAGTCGATTCCCTTGTCCGTTCGATCTCGTTACTAAATTTAGCAACTGATCCAAACGCTCTTTAATTAGCGTGGGATTTACTCAAAGCTTCAACAAAAGTGACAAAAACAACCATTGGCTCAAGCACCAAAACACCCAATCAGACCTCGACACGAAACTAACCTCCCGTCAACTCCACCTTACCATACCAAAACCTCATCTCCTTTTCTGTGTCCTCGCCATCTGCTCTTCCTTTTCATTTTCTCGAGGGCTAGTTTTATTCCTAGGGTTTTGTAATGGGGGTGTTAGTGTTCATATCCGTTGGCTTCCATTTTCAGACTAATCCTGACTGTTCATTCTAATGACTTTCTCCACTAGTGAATGGCTCGATTTCGCTTCTCTTCTTATCCCTTTGATCTCTTCCTCCGTTTCGCCATTCTCGTCTTAGCCGCCACGCTAATTGTAAACCTCGTTCTGTCCTTGAGTACCGACGGCAAGGAGAAGAATAAGGAGGACGATTTTTTCTCGATTCTCAATTCCGATTCTTATCTTGTCTTCCACCAGGACTACTCACCTCCGTCCCCGCCTCCTCCGCCGCCGCACGCGCCGTCCGTGTCCTGTACCGACGATCTGGGCGGCATAGGCTCGTTGGAGACCACGTGTCAGATAGTCGCCGATGTGAACCTCACCCATGACGTGTATATACAAGGGAAGGGAAATTTTTATATCCATCCCGGGGTGAGTTTTAACTGTCCGTCTGCTGGTTGTTCGATTACCATTAATATTAATGGAAATTTCACTTTGTCCATAAATGCGTCAATTGTGACGGGGAGCTTTGAGCTCGTGGCTTTTAATGCGAGCTTCTTTAATGGTTCCGCGGTGAACACCACAGGGTTGGCTGGGAAACCACCACCCCAGACCAGTGGGACCCCGCAGGGGGTTGATGGTGCCGGAGGAGGGCATGGAGGAAGAGGGGCTTCTTGTTTGGTGGATGATAAGAAGCTGCCGGAGGATGTATGGGGTGGGGACGCGTACTCATGGTCGTCGTTGCAGACTCCAGGGAGTTATGGGAGTAGAGGTGGGAGTACGAGTAAGGAGGCGGATTATGGTGGGGGAGGGGGTGGAAAGGTGAAGTTGACGGTAAAGGAGTATCTGGTGGTGGATGGGGGTATTTTGGCTGATGGAGGTGATGGGGGTAAGCTGGGAGGTGGTGGCTCCGGTGGCAGCATCTACATATTGGCCTATAGAATGTAAGTTTTAAGTAATTTGTTATTACTCTTAATTGGCATGTCTTATTTTTGGAAAGAGAAGCATTGTGAAATATTCTGCAATCTAAGGAGTAGGGAAAATGCTGAAGTTAGGACTCTAAAGAGTGAAATATTTAGAAATTTCCAAACGATATGTCCTGATCTTTTCCTTACAACTGTTTAAGAGGCTGGTCAAGTAAAATTGCAAGTTTTTAATAATCAAGTTCTCACTAGATGTTCTAATCGTGCTTTTATTTGGTCTACAAAAGGTTTTCAGTGTTCCATTATTGATGAAAATAATTACTGTAATTTGTTTAGAGGATCATTCTAACCACTCTGATGCAATTCTGTATCATATGCTGGTATTAATAATTGATTCTAGCTAATTTGGACATTTATTAATTTAGCCTCATAACATTCATAATTTATCAGTACTTTGTCATGGGAAGGTTGAATTAAAAAAGAGTTTAGATTATTCACCTTGTTTTCTACAAGACTATGCACACTTTAGGCCTTTCTTTTTTGGTTTTTCCTTTTGTTGGTAAATTGTAGTCTATGAAGCACAGAAATGTGTGCTGGTTGATATTTCTGTGTTTTGGAAATGTTCCTTGCACTGAAATAGGCCCAAAACATTTCAGGCCCATTTTCGCAATTTAAGGAAATTTGAAAATGCTCTTCTTGTTTAGAAAAAAAAAAAAAGAAAGTGTACTGACTTATCCAACCTCTTAGTGTTAGCTTGCTCCTTGATAACCAGAACTCCATTATAGGAAACTATATGTTCAACACAAGAACCAAGAACAGCAACCAAAACTCCATTTTAGATAACTATGGGTCCAACACAAGAACCAAGAACAGCGGCAGTTCTCTCGACATTGGCAGTCATTGGAGTGGAGTCTCCAGGTCCGTTTGAGTCAAGAAAGAGACAAAATAAGAGGAAATCCGTAAATATAAAAAATATATTTATGTGTTAAAATGTTAGCCCAGATGTTAGAAAAAGCCATCTCCCTTTGTCTGTTTCCGTGCTACATAGGTTGTAGTTGAGTAAGTTATTGGGAAATCAGCTTGACAAATGAGTGGAAATCATTTTTTTTGCTTTTTAATCACCAGAACGGTCTTGATGAGAAAAATGAATAACAAATTATGAAGCATAGATGTTGTTGTAATTACGTTGATGGGGATTAGGAGACAATTCTTTAGCAAAGAAAAGTGAGTTCCCTTTGTGCTACAATATATTCTATATTTTACCGCATTTCAAAGCTAAAGGGAATCTAGGACTTTTGTGAGAGTTATATGATAAGCATTCCTTTTACTGCTACTTACATTTAAGTATCAATTTTCTTTCATGTTTGTTTGCTTTACTTTTTTCTGTCAGCTAAACCTTAAAGTTGCTTTAGAAGCCAATAAAATTGCATTTTAAGGTTTTACTAGGACTTCATTTTTTTATGTCTAAACCATCATTTGCAGGATCGATTAATGGCTTGATAAATTTTTGTTCTGTCCACTATTGTGCTTTACTTCAAAAATGACGAAAAGTATTTTCCCAACGTTGAAGTTCAAATATATAATTTTCTTTGCAATTTAATTGAAGTTCAGTAGTTGTTTTATTGAAGCTTCTGGATGTGGGAATGCTTTGGTTGTGGGATCCAGGCCATTCAGTTATTCTAATGGACTGATATTGACTTGTTTTGAAGCATTTGATTTGGCATTTCTTTCTGCATTTAATGTTCATCATGCTCTTTGATTTGATGTATCTTATTTTTCTTGGTTATATAGTGTTTTACACCTGTGGAGGGTCACACTACATGCAGTATTAGATTAATTTGTTATAATGATGTCATTTGAAACTTGGCCTCAGATTACTCTGTGAGAGAAGAGGACTGGAACAGTTTTTTACAATTAATTTGCCGACTTTGATAAAGCAGTAGAAAATGTTTATGAAAATATTTTCCTCTCTAGTTATTTGTTTATTTGACATTGCCAAGGCTTGGAGAAGATATGTTTTATATATACCAGGTTTAATCTGTTTTTGAAGTTGATGGTTAGCAGTTATCTAATAGCATTTCTTAATTTTGAAGTTATATGATGATTATAGCATTTGTTATTGTTGTCTCAACTTCCATTTGCTTTCACAATAATATAATCATGCAGGCTTTAATGTCTCTGTAATCTATGTCTTTGTGAAGAGCAGGACTGGAAATGGAAAAATAAGTGCTTGTGGAGGAAGTGGTTTTGCTGGTGGCGGCGGCGGAAGAGTTTCAGTTGACATTTTCAGTAGGCATGATGATCCTCAAATTTTGGTGCATGGTATTATATGTTCGTTAACTTCATTTGGGTTTCTAGTTTGGTGAACTTTGTGAACAAGCTATTTTGCCAATTGTGATTGACCATCCCTGTTTTCTCTACCATTATTATTTATTCTAATTTCTAGAGTAGTTGTTTACAGTAACTGATGATGTATAAAATATATATGTGGGGGGAAGGAATTTTTTTTTCAGGAGGGGAGTTCATACATGCAATAACTACAGTGGAGCTATTTCTAGGTGTCTCATGTTATTTTCAGGCATACCTTTACATAATTCTGGAGTTTGATATATATTTATCTAGGTTTTTTCTTTATCATTTGTATGTTTTATAGATAAAATTGGTTGATGTTTGGTTACATAATGAACATCATAGGTCTAAAGTATTCTGGCATAGCACTCTGTCTTGGAGAAAATACCCTTAAATCCTATCCTAAATATACCATATGAAATCTCATTCTCTGTAATGTGGATGTTTGATAATTGGTGGGTTCTGAAATCTGCCAAGATCAGATTTTAATTGATTAGGTGTTTATAGTGGTCCCCTTGGTAAAAGAGGAGGACGCTGATAACTTGACAGCCAGCATAAATTGGTGAAACCTCTAAAAAAAATGGTCAGCTCTCGGAATTGATACTCAGGAGGATATTAACCATATGATCCTGTCTCCTTTGTTGTCTTCATCATCATCATAATGATAATCACTATTACATCATTGTTATTTTCATCTTCTTCCATTTTAGCGGCTTTTTTCTTAACAATGGATCATTATCTGATTGCTTCCTTAATTTTATCTTGTCCAAATAGTATCCTCTGGATCTTGCTCAATAGGTGTTATATTGATTTTTCCAAATGGCACTTTTTGTATTTCCAGCTCATTTTTTTTCTTTAAAAAAAAAAAAAATTCCTTGGCATTGTGGGCAAGCATGTATTGAGACATGGATGCCAGCTGGGTATATGCTCGCTATAGTAATGCATGTATTGAGACATGGATGCTAGCTGGGTATGTGCTTGCTATAGTAATGCATGTCTTTGATTGTGTGATTGAAAGGAGAACTGGAATATGCAAGTTTGTGCATATTTTGTTCTGCAATTCAGTTATCCCTTCCATCTAGTGGAAATTGAAATATGCAAGTCTATTATTATGTTTACAGGGGGATGTAGTCTTGGCTGCCCAGAAAATGGAGGTGCTGCTGGGACACTATATGATGCTGTTCCCCGGAGCCTTATTATCAGCAATCACAATATGTCAACAGATACTGAGACTCTTCTTTTAGACTTTCCTAATCAGCCTCTTTGGACAAATGTTTATGTTCGAAATCATGCCAGGGCAACTGTACCCTTGCTTTGGAGTCGTGTCCAGGTTTTCAAAATTTTGAATCATTAATTAGTACACCTTGTGTGCTCTTGACTTGTACTTATGTGGCTTGCTTTCTAGTTGAAACAACTGGATCACAGAAAATTGACAGTTTTTTGGTTAGATCGATTAAAAAATGATGTATTTGTGGACATATTCGAATTTTCACAGTTTGCATTCATGTAAACATTATAAACTTATACCTTTAAGAAGTTGAGAAGTTGAAATATTGGCAGTTCTGAAAAAAAAAAAAAAAAAATTACGGTTGAAATTTTGAAAGGGCAAAAATTTTGGGATGGAGGATTTATGTTGGGCGTGCTGAGAAGGCATTTCTAATCATATTTGAATTTAGGGATGGACAAACGTGTTCATGCTAGCATCAACTAAGGGGAAAATTAAGGAGGTATGACCATAGGATCTAATCCATATGTCTTTTTGGTGATTTCTTTACAGAAAGATGATTGTATAAATTACTAAACCTCCTTGAGCTTTGGCGTAATATGTACTTTTGTTCTAAGAATATATTTTTTAATTGCACTTCAGTCCCTGACATTTCATAATAGAAAGTTTTTAAGTGGCAAGGAACTGATTGACCTGTAACAGAATCCTACACAAAATAGCAAGGAAAGGGGATTAAAACACTTTACAGAAAGATAATTGTATAAATTACTAAACCTCCTTGAGCCTTGGCCTAATATGGATTTTTATTCTAATAATATATTTTTTTAATTGCATTTTAGTCCCTGACATTTCATAATAGAAAGTTTTTAAGCGGCAAGGAACTGATTGACCTGTAACAGAATTCAACACAAAAAAGTAAGGAAAGAGGATTAAAATGTTACGCCGCCATTTATGCATAGATAGGGTAAGTCGTTGTGCTGCAAAAGAGTCGTTAGGCTGCATTCCCTTTAAATACAATAGAGAAGATAGAGATCTTAGTTAATTCGAAAGATATTGTTGAAGTCACTCTTAACCCATGGTAAGAAGGCAGGGCTCTTGGAGGAAAGCTCTTACTTGACATTTGAGTTAGTTCGATCATACCTCCCAACTATATGATGCAATTAAGGTTTGATATATGCTCTCTTTTCTTTGTAAGTGAAGGAAAAGTAGTTATTTCCATAACCTCTTCTCTTGCCTTCTTGCATAAATTACATAAGGAGTGGCCTATAAGGTGAGAGGGAAGAGGTTGTCAGTGAAGGTTGCATTTGAGATGCTTTCATCAGCCTGAAGGAGCCTAGCCTTTCCAATCAGAAATTGACGTAGATAAAGGCATATAATCTGATGCAGTTAAGCTCAACTGGACCAAAATTTTGCTTCTCAAAATTGAAGTTCTGATTTCATTTTAGTCTCTCAGTTGGTAAATTATTTAATACTTTAGTCTCTCAAAATCTTATGCTTCCACTTTTGGAAGTACAAGAACTACAGCAGCAGAAAAGTATGTACCTTGTCAAATCTCAGGAGGGGTTTTACTAATGCACCCTCTTTATCGTCATGTTTTTGCCTTCTTGGGAGTTTTTTTCCATATACTCTGCTCTTCATAAGATAAGCTTATTTAGTATATTTGACTCTGGTAGTTGTAGCATCTACTGTGCTCTAGGTTATGCAATACTTTTTGAAGTGTCAGTCATTTGGGCTTTTCTGTTCTGCACTCTGTCAGCGTACTTGCATGGGTTCATTCGCCTACCATTTACCAGGAGGAATTTTATCGTCATATGTTCTCCTGTGGTTTAGTTATTATCTTCTTTTGGCCAAATCTTCCATTCAGGCTTCTGATGTGTGCTAAAATATTTGTTGTAAAAATTTGAACTAATTGTTATTTCATATTTAGGTCCAAGGACAGATAAGCCTCTTGTGTGGTGGAGTGCTAAGCTTTGGGCTAGCTCATTATGCTACATCGGAGTTTGAACTATTGGCAGAAGAACTATTAATGAGTGACTCTGTAATCAAGGTTGAGCAATAATTGTCCTTCACCTGGCAGACTTTAGCATAATGACCTGATCATCTGTTATATGTGTCTGTTTCTTAGAATTCTTGCATTTACGCTCTAGTTGTTCAACATTATGGAAAACTTATGTCACAAATGATTTATGAAGAATTTTTCTCCTCCAGCAAGACCCTCATTACCATGAAACTTGACTATTATTATTTCCTTTGTTGTGTTTATCCTGTGCATAATTATGCCTATACGTGGAAGCAACTGAAGATATCAATACTTTTAGGTTTCCAATATTTAAATATGTACAAACATCTTACTATTGCTTTTTATTCTTTTGGGAGGGGTATAGGGGGCCTAACTATGTGGACTCCATTTATTTTCTGTATTTTATTTATTGCTGTTTTTAAATATTTGTTCTAGCAATTGAGCGCTGTTATCTTCTTATAACTTGTAGGTATCTGGTGATAGTGTATGTGTCTTTTTTCGGATGTCTTGGTTATGCTGTGTACAAAGCTTGTCATAATACTTCTAATATTGTTCGTATGCAATATAATCATAATGCAAATGGTTGCTGTCTTGATTATGACTCAGGTGTATGGAGCTTTACGGATGACTGTGAAAATTTTCTTAATGTGGAATTCTAAAATGGTCATAGATGGTGGTGAAGATGCAACTGTTGCAACTTCTTGGCTTGAGGCTAGTAATTTGATTGTTCTCAGGGTACTTTTCTAATGATCTCTTTATTATTTTCTACATTATGTTTGATTAGAAGTCATTTGTGTGTAACAACTCCTCTTTCTGTAAAACAGGAATCATCTGTCATACACTCAAATGCAAATCTGGGAGTTCATGGACAAGGTTTATTGAATTTGTCAGGACCGGGCGATTCAATAGAAGCTCAACGACTGGTTCTAGCACTATTTTACAGTATTCATGTAAGCTGTTGGTAATACAACTGTTTGTATGATCTGTGATGGCTTATTGGTTTTGTTTTCTTTTATGTTGTATATTAGTTTACTCTCTCTCTCTCTCTCTTAAAGTGGTCAGTGAGATTGTAGAATGTTAGTTTACTGTGATCTTGAATATATGTTTCAGTATCTGTTTTCTTCTGTCCTGTTTGACTTGGTTGACGTAAACATTTGAATTGCGTTAATCATTTTACTAGAATATAGAAGAAGTGGTCTACCAGAATGATATACTGTTGCAATGTGTTGTTCAAGCATACTTCCTATATGCATTAATAACAGTCCATTTCTTTATAGATGTCATGAAATTTATTATCCATTCTTTAAGAAAGAAATAAAAATTTTGTTTATAACTCAATAATTTGCAATGGCCTTGTGTTTTATTATTTAATTGAAAATTGATGTGTAGAATATTTTGGTGAATGCATTTTATTCACCTTTTTGAAAACTTTGGGTTTTCCAAATATTTCGGTGGTAGAGATAAGAATCCTTAGATGGATGTGTGGTCATACTAAAATAGATAGAGTCCATAATGAGTGTGTTAGGAATAAAGTTGGAGTTGCCTCAATAGCGGATAAGTTGAGGGAAGGGAGATTGAAGTGGTTTGGGCATGTGAGTCGTAGTCCTATAGATGCACCTGTTAGAAGAGTAAAACACAGTAGAGTAGACACAGGTAAGAAGGGGAGGGGTATACCTACGCTCACATGGAAGAGAGTAATTTAGAATGACTTAAAGGCTTCACATCTTTTTGAAGATGCAGCCCAAGATCGTTTCAAGTGGAAAAAAACAAATCTATATAGCCAATCTCAATTAATTTGGGATTAAGACTTAGTTGATTTGAGTTGTATCTATAAGGGAAAAAAGGAGTATTTTCTTTCTCAATTCAACAGTGTCCAACCTTTTCTGATATCTTTTCCCTGTTCTCCTGTTAGGTAAAATATGGTATGGCGTGGTTTGAACCCCAAACACCTTAATTGTACAATGGGTCTTTGACCTTGCTGGTACTGTAATAGTTAGTCTTATGCTAATTGTTTAGTGAGATCCATTTACTTGTGGAGAGGGTTGGATATTGTTCCTGAATTTTCTGGCAGAAGGGGTAAGCTTATATTTCTTATCTTGTATCTCTCTGATTATTTGTTTCTGATTTGCATGAAGGTTGGAGATGGATCTGTTTTGCGTGGTCCTCTGAAAAATGATACAAATGATGCTGTGTAAGTTATGGTTTCAGTGATTTTTTTTTTTTGCATTATTTTTTATGCATCTTAAATTGTGTTTGAACTTCTGTAGCACACCAAGGCTCCATTGTGAACGTGAAGATTGCCCCATTGAACTACTTCATCCTCCTGAAGATTGCAATGTGAACTCAACTTTATCTTTTACTCTTCAGGTGATCATTAAATAGAGGTTGCATGTTGTACTGTTTGAAAATTTGCTTATTTAAGTCTGTTTAACCATTTTTTTAAAAATCAGATATGCCGAGTGGAGGATATCACTGTTGAGGGACTCATAAAAGGATCTGTTGTCCATTTCCATCGTGCAAGAACTGTATCCATTCTGTCTTCTGGAACAATTAGCGCATCTGGGATGGGTATGTTCTATAAGCTTGTTATATGATCATAACTCACTGGCATCTCTTCCCTCCCCCCCCCAACACACATGCTCACCCATGGATATTCTATGCGCCTGCTTGTGAATTAAACATGGTTGAATTGTTTGGTAAAGATATTTAGAGTGCATATATTGTCTCTTCCCTTCCCCCCCCAACACACATGCTCACCCATGGATATTCTATGCGCCTGCTTGTGAATTAAACATGGGTGAATTGTTTGGTAAAGATATTTAGAGTGCATATATTGTCTTAGGCAGGCTTATATATTATTGTAGAATCAAGTTTTGGATTGAAAAACAAGTTGACGTGTTGGTGTTCATGCAGGCTGCACAGGTGGTGTGGGCAGAGGTCAGGTTTTAGAAAATGGTATTGGCAGTGGCGGAGGCCATGGTGGCAGAGGTGGCCTTGGATGTTACAATGGTAGCTGTTTTGAGGGTGGTATTTCATATGGAAATCCAGAGTTGCCTTGTGAACTTGGTAGTGGAAGTGGAAATGAAAACTCAACTAGTTTGACTGCAGGTGGTGGTATCATAGGTAAGCTAATCATTTGTCTCAATTTACAGAGTACTTTATAATTTTTAACCCTCTTTTTTCTTTTAAATGAAATTGTTGTAGAACGGCTACAAACATAATGTTAAAAAATGTCTCTATTTCCTAGTTTTTGGAAATGGTTGCTTTCTACGTGGGATACAGGTATTAGTCTTTGTAGCTATCATTTTCAGTCTGATTCATTATCCGTTTCTTTCTTGGCATGTTAATGATATATTTTTTGCGAGCCTTCTCTTGGTTCATTTATCTAATTATATGTCAAGGTAATTGGGTGTCTGTATTGCTATAGTATTTTATTTGTGAGCTGATAGCTGCTTTCATGTGTTTTGTTCTTTCCACTCATATGAGCAGTAATGGGTTCATTGGAGCATCCCTTGTCAAGTTTGTCTGTTGAAGGCTCTGTGAGATCTGATGGAGAGAGTTTTCAAGAAATTGTCAAACATGG
The DNA here is from genome assembly GCA_949677035.1 of Omphalea diandra. Taxonomy (NCBI): domain Eukaryota; kingdom Viridiplantae; phylum Streptophyta; class Magnoliopsida; order Malpighiales; family Euphorbiaceae; genus Omphalea; species Omphalea diandra. The sequence continues at coordinate 15,027 of CATIWR010254251.1, forward strand.
GGAGTTCTCTGTTAAAAATGGTAGCAGTGGAGGCCCTGGTGGTGGTTCTGGAGGAACTATACTATTGTTTCTGCATACACTGGATCTTGGTGAGTCTGCTATTCTGTCCAGCGGTGGGGGATATGGTAGCCCAAATGGGGGCGGTGGAGGAGGTGGTGGAAGAATGCACTTCCACTGGTCAGATATTCCCACTGGAGATGTTTATCAGCCCATTGCCAGTGTAAAAGGAAGGATCCACATTGGGTTTGTATTTCATCTAATAAATACTTTGAATGCCTTTAGCTAGCAATGATTTCCCATCCTGAACGCTTCTCTAAATATACAAGGGATTACGATCTTCTGGTGGTCTTCTTGATAGTTTTTCTGTGGTTTCAAATGTTTCATAAAGCATTTAAAATGTCTCTTTTTTTTTTTTTTTGTGAAGTCAAATAGCTCATAGCAAAGTTCATTATGTTGTGATTTACCCACAAAAAAAAAAAAAATCATTGTAAAGGGTGTGGCTTTCACTATAACCTTACGAAATTGGCTTTTCTACTTGTTTCATTTGTTCGTGGTGGAGAGAGTGAGTTCTTTCGAATTAATGTGCTGGACAAGATTGTATTCTGCAATCTGTATATAATTAATATCTGTTGATCCATTCTAATTTCTATATATATATATAAAGGCTCTGAACAAGAAGATGAATTGAGAATTTAAATACTCAACTGAGCTTGAATGTTAATCTGGTTGCACTTGTTTATGTGGTTTATTTTTCCTCAATTTTACTTGGTTTAGGGCTATGTTTATATAAGATACAGTGCTGCTAAATCCTTCTTTACTGCTTTGCTTCATGTCATCCTAGGTCTACCTCTCCGTTCTTTCACTTCTGTAACTTAGATGTTCTCAATGTTTGTAATAGTGTTAATGAGATTTCATTACTTTTTTGGGGAAAAGTACAAATTTTTGAAGTTTTTTGAGGACAAGTAATATTCAGATTAATGATTGTTATGAATTTGAGAAATTTGAAATTTGTGAACTTAAAATGAGAGGTTAAGGAATGGGGTGGACTCCTTCGTGTATTTGTTTGACCTAGATGAGACTGCTATGCTTTATGGTTCTTTTGCTTTAATAGACATTTTTAATACATTAGTAAGAACAGAGTGGTGTCCTCTTCCTTTGGTGTTGCTGTTCTCTCTGTCGCAGATTTTGTTTTGGGCACAGACCTAGTGGTAACTGGAAATGTAGGGATTACTATGCTATCTAGGATACACTTACGGTCTTGTACTCTTTTGTGTTTCCCTTCGGAAACTGAAAGTAGTGCATTTTGGTTCTTTTCTTGCTTTTGATGCTTTGAATGAGCTGTTTGGAAGTAATTTCTTGTTTTTCCTTAGCATAGTACGTGGTGTTTCATTTGTTCTGATGAAAGCTATATCATGTCGTATAGTCAATTGTTGTTTGACTCCGATATGTTTTTGGTCTTATTGATATTGCAGGGGAGGGATGGGTATAGATGAGGGTCATGCTGGAGAAAATGGAACGATGACTGGGAAAGCTTGCCCAAAAGGGCTGTATGGAGTATTTTGTTCGGTAGTGTTCTTGGGGCCTTTTTTCTCCCCTTCCTTTTGAAGTTATTTTTTGCCGTATGTTGAAACTATATGGTTGTCATTAAGGACTTTCAACCTTTCCATCATTTAATAGATTATTATAGCTGAGAAAATATTGTGATATTAAATTCACGGAATTCTTTCCTGCCCAACAGTGTTGAAACTATTTAGTAAATTATGGTACACATTTATTTTATTATTTTGTTTTGGAACTGTGTCACAAGAAATAAGGTGGAAGTGGGATGGGAAGAAAGTTTGCTGTTTTAGTAATTCTTTTGGTCTATAAGGAGGCTTAGAGGACCAAGGAGTATCGGCTAAGACTATGAGTCTCCTAACCATTAAACAGATACTGGGCTGGAGAACTGATACTAAGGCTTTGATGTTTCCAAGCCTTAGACTTGAGAAAATTAACAACTAAGTCAATGGTGTGGGGAGTAAATTTCGTTTTCATTTGATGGTCTAGTTGCCATCGTATTTTTCGTTACAATTAAGTGTATTGTCTATGTGGTTACCATTCAGCCTTGTTAGAGTTTATGCTTTTGTTCTTACTTTTATTTATTGGCATCTTCAGGAATGTCCGGCTGGCACCTATAAGAATGTTACTGGATCTGATAGAGCCCTTTGCCATTCTTGCCCAGCCAATGACCTTCCCCATCGTGCTGTTTATGTTGCTGTTCGAGGTATTATAAAGTCATTGATCTTGAGTGATCTTTAAGACTCAAACCTGGGGTGGGCAGCCTGATGCACAATTTTTACTAATGCATTGTTTTAACCATTTTCTATAAAGTTCAAAATCTTCTAGTGGTTCTTTTTGTACAGAAAGAACTTCCTTTGATGCATCATACCAAAATTTATTTGCAGTGTCCTCCCGATGGCTATCACTCTACAAATTCTACTGTGAATGCAATAAACGAATTCTATTTAAAAGTTGAATTTTCTGGGATTGATCCTCAACATTTTCTTGAACAGGTGGTATTGCTGAAATGCCATGTCCTTACAAATGCATCTCAGACAGATTTCACATGCCACACTGTTATACAGCCCTTGAAGAGTTGATTTACACA
>CATIWR010254264.1:0-54121 GCA_949677035.1 Omphalea diandra
GCCTTATTTCCTTGCTTACAGGACTTGGACTTCTTTTTACATGCCTTGGACGAATTGGGTCATGCTTGGATGCTCTCCACAAGTTGGGCTCCATTGTATTAAGTTAAGTGCTCCATTTGAAGAGTTTAAGCTCTCATGAGCTTTTAGTTGGCTTCACACATCCTTTGCTCTTCTTGGACTAATCAAAGTGTAATTTCTTGTTGCATGAATGCTCCAATTACATCCTTAAACTTCTTTTGCCTTCCCTTTATGATTGGGCCTTGAAGTTGAAGTGGATCCTTTGCTTTAGCCTTGGTTGTTTGCATCACCCAACCTAAAAATAGACGTCATTATCCATAATAATGTGATATAGTACACCATATCAACAGATGAGATTCTTCTTGATAAATCAAGCCATTTACTTTGCCCCTAGCTTACTGAAAGCCTTAACCTCTACCCACTTCAAAAAGTAGTCTACTACCACTACAATGTATATATGCCTTCTTATAGAAGTTGGTCTGATTTCCTTAGTCATGTTAATACCCCAAACTATTAATGTAACGACCATTTTCATTTACAAAACTCATAGTAATCATGTCCAAAATACATATGCATAAAGGTTTTATTCATTATACATACACAATCAAACATGAATTTAATATACATATATGTTAACTAATTTCAAAGCTAATGACTATAAACTAGTTTCTATCTAGATGTATGTACATGATACAAGAAGAGAGAGAGTTGGAATTCAGTCGATGACCTATGGTCCATGTGTCTCGATGCCAAACTCTAAGCACCAAAATGTCCAATCTTATGCTTCAATATTTGAAAAAAAAATTTGCGATTGGGTTAGTCATGACTCAATGAATAAAAACAATAATCAGATTCTTATTGCACAACCAACATAAGAATATCATCAGGATACATTACAAGTATAACAATTGACTATGCAAGTGCAACATTTTGATTTTTTTATCGTGACCTTGCAAGGCAAACACTACTCATGGGAATTCATGTGATTCAAGTGACATTTGATTTTATTAGCCAACATATAATAAGTGAACCATTTGATCAACATGTGCCAATGGGACATATTAGTCCATCTTCCACGTGATTTGCAAGTGTTTGACAAGCTGGTCACAACATCCTTTTAGTTTCACATGCAAGTGTTCATAACAATGGTATACCAAGTAATCATTAAAACCATATAATTCTCGCTTGACTTGTATTCATATGTAAAAGGTAACAATTCAATCACATATACATGTAATAGAACATAATCACATCATAAAATTATCACACATATATACATTCGAATCTAATTATCGTTTTTACTCACCTTTTGATGCAAACAACCTTTATGGTAGGTTTGGTTGTCTCTCTAAGGCTTCCTCAAAGTGTTGAGATCCTAACATTTGATACATACATGGTTATAAGTATGCCAAAATGTATATGAATTCTTAGTATGCAACTATGGCATGATCCATGCAAATGGACCTAGTGTTTATGCATGTTTGTCCTTATATGGCACCCTGAGCTTGCTACACTCTCATCTCAATAATTCTAGATATACTTATCCAAATGACTTGATTATTTTTTTAAATAAACTAGACACATAATGATACAACATATTCAAATTTTAGGCCAATATAAGACATACATAAAATGGGGTGAAATTTTGAATTTTGCTCTATTTCAATGTCATCTATGTCTGAGTAGGTTTTACATTCTTGGGTATATCTCAAATTGTACAAATCAAATTGTAAAGATGATTTACCATAAGTTATGCAACACATAAAAGAACATTGTTCATGTTTTACTCATTGTCTACTTCAATTTATAAAGTCACCAAAATAAATGACCAATCTCAAGGTGAGCAGATTTTCAACATGGTGATAATCAGTCATAATGAAGGGGCAATATCTCAACAACCATACAAAATTTGGCAACAATATTTTACAGTCATGTATATAATATATAAATATACAACTTTCAAGTTTAACACATCACCAAATTCCTAATCTATGGCTATCAAATTTTTGGAAAATAGAATTAAAAGATAGGTGAGGTTTCATCCGGGTATGAGGTCAGTCATAATCAATGAGTCATATATCTTTTCACACAAAAAATCAATCCAAATTCTTTGCACATGTTTATAGGGAATATAACCATACAAATTTCATTTTTTACACTTTGTCAAAATCAGAACCTAAGGCCATCAAAATATGAGAAAACAGAAAGACTGAGGTGATTTCAGTTGGTTGTGAACCAGCCCTAATGAAGGAGCCATAACTCCTCACACACACCAAATCAAGCAAAACTGTTTAATATGAATTTAGATGAGGCATAAAGCTACAACTTTCACATATTTCACTTTCTCTAATTCCTCTTCTAGGGTTATGAAATCATGGGTACAAAATTCTGCTCTAACAATAAAATCAACACAATCAACTCTTGTTCTTTTGAATTTCAACTTCCATCCAAGAGTTCTACTTCAAATACTCCATAATTCTCACTAACTATACATGATTAACATGTCAAGAGGAGTTCATTTCATCTGAGAAAAAGATAAATTAACTTACCTATTGTCCCAAAACCAGAAAACCATAGGCTTCCTCCTTAGGCAGCTCACTCTTCTCCCTATCCTTCTTCTTCTTCTTCTTCTTTCCTTCCTTTCTTCCTTCCTTAGCTCTCTCTTTCTTCTGTTGTACCTCACATCTAAGCTCTGTATTCTGATCCTAAAGGGTCAAAATTCCACTTGTAAGCCTATTGTAACAAGACAAAATCATGGTATTACATTTCAGTGGTTGGAAGTTCACTTTCCTCTTTTAGTCCCTCTTTTTCACTCCTTAAGCACCTCCATCCATCTCTTAATTCCTAGATGCTCCTTATACTTCAAAATAAGCTCTATAACACCAATATTTATGATGTTATAACATGCACACAACATAAAACAATTTTCCATGCAACTATACAAACATTACATATATGTTCAAGTGTTCCAAATGCAATGGTGCATGTGTCATCGTCGTGCTTATCCAATTCACATGTCTAAATGATCATTTATCCAATGCATATGTTCATGTGGGATTTCAAATCATTTATGCAATGAATATGTTCATGTGACAATGCTAATGAATGTGGATAGGGATGTTACAATTAATGGCCAAGGTGAAGTCATATTATGTAATTTGGTTAGTGGCAAATAACTGAGGCAAGCATGAACCTGACATTTATGACAACTTCAAACATCTGAATACAATCCTACTCCATTGTGATCTAGTAGTATCCTAGCCTTAGAATTTTTCCTTACCAATGCCTTCCCACTCATATAAGGACCTCAAACTCTTGTATGTACTTCGTCCATGACTCTTCTCGCTGGTTCCTCTGCTAAGCATCTCAAGTGAATCTCGTCAGACATTCTCTTATACATCACACCATCATGGACTATAAATTGCAATGCCAATCTCTAAATTATTTCCTAATCTCTCCTTTCAACCCTCTTGGGATATTCACTACTTTTACATACCTTTGTATGTCATAGTACCATGTGTGATTCTCCACTGACACTTGTACCACCCTTTTGTCGACATGACATGGTGTCATATATCTGAGTGCGATAAAAGGCTTCAATGGCATCATTTTTATTCCATCCCATATAGAAACTAATGTTGCTAGAGCATCGGCCATCAAATTCTCTTCCCATGGTAAGTGATGGAATATGATTTTTTAAAAATTTTATGTCATCCTCTTAAAATTCTCTAGGCATGAACCTAACCATTCTTCCTTTAATGCCCACTCATCTATCACCTAGGAGATAACCAATAATGAATACTCGAACACTTTAGTGATTTTAACCCTCATTTGTGTCAAAAGTTTAAACCCAAGCCTAGAAGCTTCATACTCAGCATTGTTATTGGTCAACTTGAAATCTAGTTTTTTAACTACATGAAAGAGTTCCCCTTTTATCAAGATCAGAATTACTCCTATGCCTACTCCTTTTTTATTCACCATCTTATTGAAATACATTCTCCAACCTTGTAGCTCGATCACATTTAACCTTCATCAGAAAACTGAAAAAGTTTTGATTGCCTCACTTTCAGAGGTTGTTGTACCAAGTACTCTATGATTGCCCACCCTTTGATCACCTTTCTAGTCTCATACTTGATATCGAACTTAGTCAATAGTACCAACCATTTAACTGATCTTCCAGTTAGATTAGAGGCTTTGTGCAAGTATTTGATTGGGTCCAGCTTCGAGACCACCTTCGCAAAGTAAGACTGGAAGTACTACCTTAACTTCTTTATGGTCCATACTAATGTTAAACAAGTTTTCTCCACTTAATTATACTTTTCTTCATAAGAGAACAACTTTTTGCTGAGGTATTACATGACATGTTTGTTTCCTATCTCATCTTCTTGATCTAATATTGCACCCACAATATTTTCCTCTATTACAAAATACAAGATTAATGGCCTTTCAGATTTTAAGGGTTTCAACATCGGCGAGTTGGTCAAATACTTCTTTATCCACTCAAAGGCTTTCTAGCACTATTCGTTCCACTTTATCAACTAGTCCTTTTTCAACATCTTAAGTATTAGTTTGTAGATGGGGGTAAGAATTGCTATGAACTTGCTGATAGATTGCAAATAACCTAAGAAATCTCGAACTTCATTCTATGTCTTAAGCACAAGCATATCCTAAATAGCCTTCACCTTGTCTAGATCCACTTCAACACCTTCCTCGCTTACCACATGTCCCAATAGTTTGCTAAACACACATTTCTTAGGATTTAACCCCAAGTTTTGCTCATCGACCCTCTTTAGAAGCTTCTCTAAGGCCTCAAAATGCCCTTCTCTTGTCTCAAACTTCACCATCATGTCATCCATGTATACATCTACCACTTTATGGATTAAGTCATGATACAAAGTCGTCACCAACCATTAATTTGCCCCCACATTCTTTAACCCAAACGACATTACCTTATAGCAATATATCCCCTATTTCATGATGAAAGCCATTTCCACCATATCTTTGATATCTATGAGGATCTGATTGTAGCCTAAAAACCCATCCATGAAGGATTACATAACGCAGGTTGCAACATTATCTACTAATGCATCAATATGATGTAGGGGAAAGTCATCATTTGGGCAAGCTTTGTTCAAGTCTCAATCGTAAACACATATCGTTACTCTCTTATCTTTTTTCTGTACTGGCACTATGTCGGCTAGCCACTTTGGGTAGTCCACTATTTCTAGAAATTCGGCATTCAGCTGCTTCGCCACTTCTTCTTTAACTAGTTGAGCTTATTCTAGCCTTATCATTCAGAGCTTTTATTTTATCGACCTTATATATGGGTAGGTTGGGATATGATGCTTTGTAATTTGTTTGTCAACACTCTGACATATCCTTATATGTCCAAGCACAAACCCTCTAGTACTTCCTAAGTATCTATTCAAATTTCCTCCTCTCCTCTACCATGACATCATTAGTAATAAGCAAGATTTTTAGATTTTCCTATGTGCCAAGATTAAATACAATGGTATGCACAAAATTAATGTTAAATATGATCATAAAATGATGCATGTTATGCATACTACCATCAAGAAAAACATAACACTAGTAAGCAAATTCATCATTCATTACTTTAAACTTAAAAACAAATGCATCATTACCTTCAAAAAGGTTGGAAATAAGAACATCAATATCAGGAAAGATAGCTTCTTCAAGTAGGCTCGCAAGAGCTTCTTCCACATGAGTCTTCTCCCTTTCAACCTTTCCCTTTTTAGTAGTTGCAATATTGAGATTGTAACCTTGTTTAGAGTCCCTTTATTTGTCTTCTTTTGTGCCAACCACAACCTTTACTACCTCTTCAAAGTCATGTCTCATCTAGGCATTCCCCAATTCAGTCTTCATAAAGCTCTCCCAAAGGGTCACCACATTTAGTTCAACTTGATCGTGTGCCTCCCCGACATCACCTATGTCATCGATGGAACTCAAAATCATGTTTTCAATATATGTTAGAATTAATCTGGGTGAACTTACATAACCCAGTGTATCCCTATTCTAGATCCACAAGAAGGGCACCTTAATTAGTAATCCCAAACTTCTCCTTTATGAAATTGACACCTGTAACCCAAAAGTGCTATTCTAGGGATTATCACTCTTCATCTTCCTCTGAGAGCTTCTTTCTATCATTCCAACACCATATAGTTTGAGGTCGTACAATACTATAGATTGACCCGACTCTGAGCTATCATTTGTTCTCGTAACATGTTTACCTTTCTTCTTCCTTTTCTTTTTCTCATTCTTCTCTGATAGATCTCAATAATTTTGATAGCCCAGCTATGAGCACCTCAAGTTTCACTTGAACAAGTGGAATCTTGCTTACTACTCCATCCTTTTATCAGCTAACAGGGGATCAAGAGGATAGGCGTCTCTACATTGGTAATGAACCCAATATATGGTGCATGTTTGGATCAACACAGGATCTTTTAGGCCTTGTACAAGGTCAAAGCCTTAAGTCCAAATTATGATCATCGAGGGGACCAAGTCGAGACAATACGTTGGCACCATCCCTAGGAAATGTGAAGTCACAACCCCATTTTGGTGGGGACAAGAATCCGAGGAAGGCAAAATCTGAACATAATCTAAGTCAATTAGAAGGCCCATTTTGTCTTCACCCCATTAGAGATTGGTTTGAGAATTGGGTACAGCTTAAGGAAGAGGTTAGGCACCCCCAAACTGCCTAGATATTGGTATCCAGCTTCAGACATCTTCGGTTCACTTTTAGTATTTTAATCAAGTTGTTGATTAGTCTAATTAAATATCCTAAGCATGTCTCTAGCACAAACAAGCCAATCAAATCATTCCACCAATCAAAAGTGGAGTGGGGTCATGCATCATAGTATAGGGATCATCATGCATATTCGTACATCTATCCAAACACAGTCATCTCAGAGGGAGAAGGGATCATGCATCATAATATAAGGATTATCACACATATTTATGCATCCATTCAAGCATAATCATCTAAAGAATGGATGGGGTCATACATCAAGGCTATATGATATATCGTCCATACATGTCACACATCATAATCATCCATAATCATGTAGGATGATGGTCAAGACTAAATTCATGATCTAACTCAAATAAGAACACCTACACCCAAAGGGAAAGAATAAGTTAGTGATCAAATGACAAAAGGAAGAAGAAAAGTAAATGAATAAAACATATAAACAAAGCCACGTTACCATGTCTCCCATGCAAAGGTACCTAAATATGCATTTAAGTCCATAATGAACATAATTCGACATCACAAATCAATAAGCAAAACAAGATCAAAATACATGAACCATGAGCATCAAAAGAGGTAAACATGCAATTAAAGCATTTAGAGGATGTCAAATGGCTTAAGGAAAAACTCATTAGAAAAGAGATCCTATGGTTGATAAACCCTCCCTCTCATTGCTTACAAAAAGCAAGGCATCCATGGGCACTACTAACCATAAAGAAGGTTAGAATGGAAATCAAAGTGGGGGATTGTATGGCCAAAGCACTATTCGCATACTCCACGATTGAAAACACAAACACAAGAAAAGCTCTCAAGATCCTTAGAACCATCAGTTCCTCACTTGGTCATTGCCTTAAAGTGATTAAAACAAAACCAAAATCATCATTAAACCAAAATGTAAGAATACAATCATTAGTATAAGGTAAAGCACAAAACCATTTTTAATCTCATCAAAACTCCATTTTTAAAGTGAATAAGCCTCCTTGGCCTTTAGGCCTCCTCCTATTATGCCATAGGAGTAATAAAAGACTATAAAAAGTAGCATGGAAAAAAAGAAATCCAAAAAGAAAAGGACAGATTTTTATAAGACTATATCCAAAAACGCAAGGTTGTACAGCTTACTATAGGGTTGTACATCCCTAAATGGAGGGCTCTACAACACCAAATTTTGGGTTTTTTGAAAACAAGAGAAAAAGAAAGAAAGGGAAGAAGAAGTGGGAGGGGGGATTGGAGGTTTCATGGATGCCCTTAAGTATTCTTTACTCTCAGAGGCTTACTAAATGAGTTACATTCTCCAAAATGCTTAAGAAATGGACCAAAGTATAAAATTAGGCCTTTGAGTGAATTAGGGTTTATGGTTTTTATGCTGACATGATTAGAGGGGAAATTTTGGCACAGTTTTGTTAGGATTTCTAAGCGTCTTCTCCCTCTTCAAAGGAAGGGGTATTTATAGGTGATGGATGAGTGCATAGAGCCAAAAATGGTTTTAGTTACAAAATGTCGATATTTAATCACAATAAGGGAGATGGATCTCATGGAATTAAGGTTTGCATGTGGGTTGTACAACAAAAAATGGGACATACATCCATCTATTAAGGTTATACAACCCTAGGGTTTAAGGGGGGACCAGTTTCAAAAGGTTATAGGGGTTAAGGTTTAAAGGAGGGTTGTACAATACAGCCCTAATTACTAATTTGTAAAGCCTGTTTACTCAGGCTAGCAGATTGGGCTTTAGTTGTGGGCTTTGATCTTAGGCTTGGCTTTGGGCTTCTCTAAGGTTTCCTAAGGCCTTTATATCTTAATTTGGCAATTCACCTTGCATTTTTGAGGGTGCATTCAGTGATTTTCATCATCGATCTTTGTATCCAAAGGTCCAAAATTTGATGCTTGCACCAACTCATTGACATCCATCTGGAAAAGGGCTTTGTCAAGTTCATTTTTGCCATCACCTGATGACTTGTCATTCGTAATAGCCTCTTGCTCATCCTTCCAGCGACTTCCCCTTCCTTCACAAAGAAATCAAATAATGGCCCATAAAGATCCCTTACTTCCACTTTTGATCCTTTACCACAATACTTCAGTCCTTTCCTAGTAGTATGAGAAGGAATCTTTTGAAATTCTAATGTATCGATAAAAGTTTTCCTTAAACCCTAATTTGGCAAAAAGTTCATGTTCTTCATAATGCTCATCACCTTGGGATCAATCTACTTGTTAATGACTCTTACAACTTAGAACCCTCTATGGTATGAAACGGTTATACTCAAGGCTGATATAATCTCTCCAACCTCTGCAAAGATGGTCACAATCTCACCTTTATAACAAATCTTAACTTTCAAATGAACAATGGAAGTGACACTGCCCAGCAGATGATACCATGGTCTTCCCAACAAAAGTGAAAAAGTGATAGGAATGTCAAAGCCTATAAACTCCATCGTTGTCTCTATGATGCCTATTTTCAGCGGGGTGTCTAAAGTTAGCCTCCTACTGCCATCATAGGCCCAAATGATACTATCATAAACTTTCAAATCCTTCTCAAAAAATCCAAACTTGTGTAGCAACTTCAAAGGGCAATTGTTCACCTAGAACCCATTATCAACCATCACACACGGAGTACGCTTCCCTTTCACCTTGATCCTAATGATTATAGCCAGATTGTGATCCCTTCCTTATAGCGACAAGTCTTCATTTGAAAAGGTGATCTTTCTTTTATGGGTTACCAAAGCAATATCTTTCAGAGTGGCTTCACTAGAAATGATTAGGTTGGACAGAGCTTCAACCATAGCTTTCTTATGCTCTTGATAAGTAATGAGCAATTCCCACACACTGATATAAGCGAGCATCTTCTCCAACTATTTTACAATAAAGTTGTCATCCTTTTTTTCTTTCATAATAGGTTCGTCCGACTTCTTCTCAACTCTTGGTTCCTTAGGAGCCTCCCTATCAAGGTAATATTTCCCACTTTAGGTTACATAGCCTACCTATTTCATCTCTTTCTCTTTCATTTTCCTCTCCTAGTCGAATCACCCTTTTTCTCTATTTTTCCTCTGTTTCCTCATCTGAACTTTCCCCCTAGTTGATAATGTAAACCATGATAGCAAGATCTTTTGGTACTTCTTCAAAAGTAGTCATAACAACCTCTTTAAGTACCCCCAGAATCTATCATTAAAGGCCCTTGATTAGGAGGTGGAACATTACAATAATTTGAGAGAAGGTTTCCCTTTATACTTGGTCTCCCTGAATTTTGTGGCATAATAGTCTTGTTATCAATGAGGTCTTGAACCTCTTATCTCAACCTGTATTAGTCATCGGTAGGTATTGTGCCCAGCTCCTTGATGAAAATGCAATAAGCATTGGCATCATATCCCCAACACTGAGATTAAGAGGCAACTTTAGCGTGAGGGGCTTCAATACCCCCTTATTTTGTTACCTCTCAAATGGCTTGGAAAGGATCATACCTAAATTTATAAATTATCTTGGAGCCCTAATATGTTTATATCAACCATCTTGCCCCCTTCAGCTTGAGGTTATGATAAGGCACTTCTTCTTCCCCCATATTATCTCATTGACTCAAACTCTAACTCCTCAGCTTATAATCTAGCCTTTCTAAAGTCTTCAAAATTTCTTACCAGTATGTCCTTGATTCTGGTAGCAATACCAGGGAATAGCCCTCTAATAATCATTCAAACCTACACTATCTTGGTTGGTCTAATAGTGGCTTTAGAGGCCATCTTCTTCATCCTATTGATGTAGTTATTGAAGCTTTCACCAATCTTTTGTTTCAAAGACTCAAATCTCACAACATGACCTCAAAGTATTGAATTACATGAATAATGCATCTCAAAAGCTTCTATCAACTCTTTCCAGTTCTCCCTAACAGTTTTTGGCTGATTGAAATACCAAATCTTAGCAGACCCTTCCAAAGACAGCTTAAAAAGCTCCAACATAGTGACCATTGGCACTCCAAAAGCCTTCATGACTAATACATATGAATGAATATGGTTCTTAGCATTCTAAGTTCCTGTAAACATTGGGAGTTCGAGCATGTGAAAATTAGTTGGAATCTTCTCAGGTCTTTTAACACTCAGGGCCTTTTGAATCTTCTCAGTTATTTGGCAATGTCATCAAATCAAGTGCTCTTTTTCTCACTCTCCATGAGTTTATCCAAGATAGTAGTGATGCTTCATGTTTCTTTGGCAAGCTTGCTTTTATAATACTCTTTCACCCAAAATAGATCATCATCAATCACCACAGGCTAAGATACTTCCATTGGCGTTTTCTTTTTACCATTTTTACTAGTAGAGGTGTTCCCCTTCTTCAAGATCTCATTACCACGCTTGTTCACCTCCTTGAAAATCCTTTCTTCCATCTTATGATTAAATTCAGCCATCATCTTATCCAAAATCTTCAATGGTATGGTCAGTTCTATGAGTGGATTAATTCTTTAGGTCAGACTCAACATCTTACTTTTCCTAGCAAGTCGATTTTCCCTTCTCTTCCATGAGGGTTTAATGGAGCTATGATGGCTATAAAATAAGGGTTATTAGCATCATACATGTACAAGTAAATGATGTATGTATGCATGATATTCGTGGTATGCATACAATTTGTAAAAGATCCTTCCAACCTTATTCCGCCCATACATAACCTTTAGTGACTCTTTCTTAGGTAGGTTTCATTCTTTCACCAACAAAAGGGTAGAGAATGTATGTGATCACCTTGAACCAAAAAAAGGTCAAGATCGCAAGAAAACACATATTCAAAAAAGAGAACCCTTTCTATTACTTGAAGGAAAAAAATGTACAAGGAAGTGAAAAATCCCTTTAATAAAGAGATGGGGATGTACATAACTGTGGAAACTCCTTTAGATAGCAAGGTAAAGGATACGCGAATATTTACACAAAAGGATATTTGCATGCGAGAGAGTAGGATAACATTACATTTACACTAAGGGACACCTAATCCTGGTCCTTAAAAAACTTCAACCCTTCCTTTAAAGGAGAAATGGAAACAAAAAAGTGTCCTACTCAAAGGTACTATTTGGCTCCTGCATATGCCTATTGGTTAAGAGCGTTATTGTAGTTGATGACTCCTATAAGCTTGGGGGCCAATTGTTGTAAACTCCCATTCAATATACTTGAAGGTATTAGCCTCATGAGTGATGAACCTTCCTTGCAATCTCCTAAACCCAAATGGAGCTTAAGTCTCAAGCTTTGAGGGCCATCGATTGATCTAAGGGCAGGCTTAATTAATGCAGTGAAGTGTAGAGGCTATACGAATGCAAATGGACTAGACTAATAACAAGTTTAAAATGTTAAAGTAAACTAGACATTAAACATGAAGTCAATTTTGGGTTCCCAATGGGGTTGCCACTATGAATGTCGGGTCATGATTTTGGGGTTGCATTTGAATGAGGGAAATCTTGCTTGTAACTCTATTCTTTTATCGACCAATGGCAGCTCAAAAAGAGGGGGACATTACATAGATAATAACCCTAATAAATGGCACGTGATTAGATGAATGAGGATCCTTTAGGGCTTGCGCAAGTTTAAAGCCCTTATGTCCAAAGAGGTAGTTGTTGGGGGACCAAAAAATGGGACAATAGATTGGTACCACCCCCTAGAAATTATGGAGTCACCACTTAACTTTGGTTAGGACAACAATCTAGGGAAGGCAAAATCTAAAACTAAGTTAAGCCAATTAAAAGGCCCATTTCATTTTTACCAAATCAGAGATCGGGTTCAAATTTAGGTATGACTTGGAGAAGAGGTTAGGCAGCCCCTAACCACCCGAATATTGGGATTCAGCCTTCGCGCATCTTTGGTTCACTTTTAATATTTTAACCATCTTTCAAATTAATCTAATTTAATGGTCCTCAACATGTCCCTAGCGCTACTAATCTAATTAAATCAACTCTATTCGAAGAGGAGTGGGGTCATGCATCATGGCATAGGGATCTCCATGCATCTCATCACATATACACAATCATCTATAAAAGGAGAGTGGGGTCATGTGACATAAATAATCTTATCATGCATCTCATCCATGCACCACATCAAGTGGTCATCCATAATCTCATTTTTGTCATCAAAGATGAACATTAAGACCATTAAACATGGTCTAAGTCAAATAAACACTTACACCATATAATACACATGTTAGTAAATAAAGCGAGCAAATAAATTAAAATATTCAAACAAACAAATGAAATCATCAAACACCTTACCATGTCCCAAAGTCAAGGTACCTAAACATACTTTTAAGTCTATAATGAACACATCCCAACATCACATAAGGATCAATATAACATCAAAATCAAATGCATGCACCATGAAAGATAAGAAACTGTAAACATGAAATGTAAAGCACTTGGAGGGAATTTCAATGGTCTAAGGCTAAATCATCATAAAAGAGGTCATTTGGTTGATGAACCCTCTCTTTTATTGCTCAAAAGAGCTAGGCATCCATGTGCACCACAAACCATCAAGAAGATTGGCATGTAACTCAAAAGGAGGAAAAAAGATCAAAGGCCAAAGCAAAGTGATAACATTCTTGAAGATAAACATAACCATAATGAGACTCTCAAAGTCTTAGGAACCTTAAGTTTCTCACTTGATCACTGTTTAATCAAGTCCAAACAGAAATTTAAACCATCATTCAATTTAGATATGAAAGAACATAAAGTATTAACACAAAAAACACCATAAAAATTTAAACTTGTCCAAAATTCCATTCTTGAAATGAATAGGGATCCTAGGTCATTAAACCTCATCCTATTTTATCAATGGCACTATAAAACCTTATGGAAAACAACTCTAAAAAAGGAGAATATGGACGAGCAGAAATGGAGTTTTGCAAAAATATATTATACAACCCATTATGAGGGTTGTATAGCCCAGAATATGGGTTATACATCTTGCATCAAGGTTGTAAGACCCGCAGGTTTTGGGTTTTTAAAACAAAGAAATAAAACAAGAAAAGGGAGAAGAGGGAAGATAAGGGGATCTCTGGATGCCTTTGTGTGTGTTCCTATGACTTCAGAGGCTCACAAGTTGTAATATTTTCTTCCAAAATGCTATATGGGATGCAAAGTGTAGTCTCAAAGCCTTAGGAACTATTTTGAATGCTAGTATATTTGGGTTAAGTGTTTGGTTTCTAGAGAGTTAGGGTTTGTGGGTTGAAATTTTGGCAGAATAACTTTAGGGTTCTCTAAGCCTCCCTCCTTTTCAAATTAGGGAGGTATTTATAGATGATGGATAGGTGCACCAGAGTCAGAAATGGTTTTAGATATAGGATGTATGTATCCAATCACAAAGAAGGGAATGGATCTTATGGAATTAGGGTTTGCACATGGGTCATAAAGCCAAGGTTGGGTTGTACATCTAACATTCAAGGTTGTATAGGCGAAGGGTTTAAGAGGAGGGACTAGTTTCAAAAGGTTCCCCTAATAGGGTTTAAGGCATGGTTATACATCCCAATAATGGGTTGTATAGCCTTGGTTGGGTTGTATAGCCTTGGTTACTAGGTTGTACAGCCATGCTAAATGGGTTGTACATCCATTAATCCAAATTGGTAGTTTAGGCTTGGCTTGGGCTTAGACTTGGTTTGGACTTGGGGCTTGGTTTTAGGCTTTTCAAGGTGTCTTAAGGACTTGTTCCTCTTGCTTTGGCAATTTTTCCTTGTATTTTAGGAATATATTAAGTGATTTTCATCATTAGGCTTTACATCCTAATGCCTAGAGTCTAATGCTTACAGCCTGCCAAGGTCTCACCCAAGATTACTAACACTAGTATCCTATCCAACTCAATCTTCTCTATGAGTCAAATAGTCTAAAAGTCAACCTCATCGTCACCTTTGCGAAGTAGGTACTTACCCATTAAAACAACTAACAAAATGCGAACATGGGTAGCTTTTGAACCACTCTTGCAAAGATATAAATTCAGTTAAGGACAAAACACCACCTTTCGCTTCCTCAAAGGGTGCAAAGGCCCTTCATCACAGGGTAAATCTAGCCATCATTTTGTAAATATATCGGTAATCCGAGAAAGGAAGAGCAATCTTGTCTAAGCTTGAGACATGACAATCCAAAACAACACTAAACTCCTTAAATAATGGGTAGATCTCTACATTCTCAAAATAAAAAAGAATGCAAGATACCCAAAAGTTATAAGCTGCATGTAAAAACTCTAGGTTAAGCTTGATGGAAGAAACATAATGCAATGCTCGAAAACTTGACCAACAAAGATCGAACCAATTTGAGGCATGAAAGATTTTTAGAAAATCTCAAACCATGTTTTACAAGTCAAAAATGACTGCAATGGACACAAAAATTGAGAAGAAGAAGGATAAAAAGGGATTAATGATAAATAATGCATGACAATTACAATATAGTTGTTTATACATTCAATTTGTTGGTATCTATAGACCACCTAGCAAAAGTGTAAAATTTCAATAGTTTCCTTGTTTTTGTTATTTTCACAAGGATCAACTTTAAGAAACCCTAGAACTATTACAGAAGAGTAAGCATGTGAATAGAAAAATAGCACAAAATATATCATGCAAATCATACGCCAAATGGGAGGCAAAACATGAAATGTAATTTAATAAATA
Source organism: Omphalea diandra (assembly GCA_949677035.1). Taxonomy (NCBI): domain Eukaryota; kingdom Viridiplantae; phylum Streptophyta; class Magnoliopsida; order Malpighiales; family Euphorbiaceae; genus Omphalea; species Omphalea diandra. The sequence goes on from CATIWR010254264.1 coordinate 15,392, forward strand.
AATCATTGTTAAAGGTGATAAAATTGGGGACATGAAAAAGTCCAAGTATCCAAAAATAAGAAAAAGGGAGAGCAACGCCTAAATATTATTCAAAATATAGAAGAAAATCTTACAACTAATATAAAAAAGGGGGGAGGGGATTGTGAATGACAAGCTTCTAATCCAACCTGGAAGACTCTTCGTTAGAAGCATCCTTTGCCACTAAGTCCTCTAAGTATGTCTACACACCAACTAGCTTCATGCGAACCTCCCTTAGCTCTTAATCCTGATGGTCAGTCTTCTCCTTATAAGATAACAAAAAGAAATAAGAAGTCAAGATGGTTAGAACATAATCACATACTAATATACATATGCATACACACATCAACTAATGACTTATATGCAGCTCACGTGTATGGCATGTATAAGTCCTTTTCAAAGCCATAATGAGGTCCACTAGATGCTTAGCTTAGACTTAAGGGATCTACATATAGACAATATCAAAATAATAAATGAAGAATAATAGGAATAATAAGATGAGTAAGAAATGACAAAAGGACTTACATGAGTGGCACCTATCATGGCAAAAGTGCATGCAACCCCGTAAGCTCTAACGCAAGCAATGCACCAATTAATAAAGAAATAGGACTTCATCATATTGTCAGGGAGGGGATCCAACTCTCCTACCATTATTGGCTCTAAACAATATGCTCTTATGTTCGCTCTCTCTTGCGGTCCCCCTATTGGCAATGGTTGGAAAGACACCCTCCCAGACTTTGCCCTCATCTCTCACACCCTATGGCAAAGCATGGTCCCTTAATGCTCTTTGAACCATGGAAATAAATGGAGATGCACTTGTGGCATAGGGAACATGCCTAGAAGCAAGTCCTCCATCCACCTACAATAGCTAATCACATTAGCCACTAACTCCTCCCCAAGATGCTTAGCTAGGGCCAATTCGAGCACATTGCTCATCATCTAAACATCCTAGCGTATTGCTCGTCATCTCAACATCCTATAACATATGGGTAAAAGGCTCTTAAGGCACTAAACATCTATTAGATCCCTTTCTATAGTGGAACATTTGTTCCTCTAAGTACCACTCCCTAATGGAGGGATTTATAAGGAGTCGATGCTCGTACGCCCCTCTGCCTTTACTAGCTTTGCACTTCACATGTTCGGAGGCCCTTGCCAACGAAGTCAACGTTATATAAATATACACAACAGCATTATAAGTATCTTACCAAACACGTGTACTATAAAAATTAATTAAATGATTTTCTATGTGAAGAAATACAAACCTGATCCCATTAAAGCTTGTTTAGACGAGTGTGACTTGTCATGGTCTACTTTGGATGCCTAACACCGTTTCACTGTTGAAACTGAAGTTAGCATAAATCCATATCTGGTAAAGAGATAGCAACCCTTTATTACACCAAGCTTAATAACCTAAGCCTATTAGAAGAAAACAATCAACCAAGTTCAAAACAAATAAAAAAAAAAAGTAAACAAGGGTGAGTAATACATACCTCAAGTACCCATCAGGCACTATTTATATATAATAGCCCACAAGGGCATTAATCAAGAAAGCGATAAAGATGCACGATAGAGGTAGATCCCTTAGTCAAAGTGCCACCACCAACCACAAGTTCTCCAACACATGCAGCATATATATCTCAACTGCATCCCGATATATCAAGAATAGAATGTTAGATAAGTCATACAAAAAGAAGCATAGTACCACATAATCAATCATGTCATCAGCGCTATTGTCAGTTACCTCAAGAGCACTGGTGATAATATTGGATTTGACAAAAGCATTCTTCCCTTTTAGAGTGGAGACAAACAATAGCAGACCTCGAATGTAATCCACTATAAAACATCAATGTAGAAAACAACATCAATATAAAGGAAAATTTTTTAGCAATGGATGCCCATCATATAGGTGAAGTCTACTAGAGTAAAGGAGTGGGTGGTGTCCATCCAGCGCTCCACCAAGTAATGCAAGGCAACATCACTTTGAGACCCTCAGATGGACAAGAGAGTGAAAAAAAATAGGCCCTTCAACGCGATATGATTGTGCACTAGCTATGGGAGCCTCTGAATCTAATAGACAATAAGGCGACGAACCCATCGTCCTTTGTAAAGGTTACATCACCCTAAGAAATAACAAATATCATAAAATAAACACAAGCAAGAAGACAGAGACCATCACAACAAAATGATAACCTATGGTGAACAAATGCAACAAAAAACTATGACTAAAAATCAATCAACAGGGCGACGAACCCATCAACCTTTATAAAGGTTACATTACCCTAAGAAACAATAATATCATAAAATAAACACAAGCAAGAGGATAGAGAAAATCAAAATAAAATGATAACCTACATGAACAAATGCAACAAAAAACTACAAATGAAAATCAATCATTGTGGTATAATTATTTAAATAAAAAATCAATAGGCTAATAAAGGATAAATACTATGAGATTATATGAATAATTAGAATTCTCAAGGGTTAGGCACATTTCATATAACAAGCCTACAAATATGTATCCTAAAAGCTAAAATAGGTTCCAAGCTAACCTAAGTATTTGCATGTAGGAATGAAAATTCAGGAAATAATAATAATAAATAAGTTGATTGTCAAAAAAATCTAAATCATTATGTGTTTGATGATTATATCAAATTATTTTAATTTTGGCAAATTTAGCCAATTTTGCAAAGTTCTTGACAATTATGACCAATTTGAGAATTTGGTCAAAATTAAATGACATGGCTGATGGGACCCATTAAACACATCATTTTTAAAATTCAAACTTACATGGATGACATGTCATGAGTCATATCATCTAATTTTAATCGAAATTTCAAATTGGTCATAATTGCTAAAACTTTTGTAAAATTGGCTAAATTTGTCAAAATTAAAATAATTAGATATAATCATTAACACACGCAAAGGTTTAGATTTTTTTTTACTAATAAGCCTAATAAATAAAGAGAATAATGATGAGCAAGAGAAAGAAGGACCAACTTCATTAGAACCAAAGTGAATTGGTGGGATAGGGTGATCGTACACTAGCGACACTCAAACTCCAACTCTAGACCATTTGGAAAGGTTTTAAGGTGTTTCCGCCCCAATGGAGCTGGTGAAGCAAAGTCGTGACTAGTAATCAAGGCTGCCAACTCATCTATAAAGGAGTAGTCAACCTTGAAAGAATTAGTAACAACACTAAAAAGTAGAAAACGGGGGCAACGCCATGGTCCACAACTCCAAAAAAGCAAGGGTAAAATCCTAAAGTTTAAAAGGGAGTTGAGAGGAAAAAAAACAAAAGAGAAAAAATAACAAAAATGAGAGAAACAAGAAGAATGAGACAAATGACTGGCTAAAAGGTATATATAAGGGCCAGCTGTCTATACAGACAATACCATGATTTGTACAGGCAGTTAACAGAACTCTTATGTATTTTAAAATATTTTGTGGTACCCTTCTACATTTCCTATTTAATATCTATATAGGAAATTATATTATTGGTACATACAACGTAGGCCATACAAAAAAAAAACAAAACAAAACAAAAGAGGAGAAGGGAAAAAGAAAAAAAGGAGGAAAAAAGAGAAAATATAAAAGAAAAGAGAAGAAAATAAAAGAAAAAGAGAGAAGAAAGAAAAAAGGGAAGAGAAAAGAAAAAAAAAAAGAGAAAGAAAAGAAAGAAAAGGAAAAGAGGGAGCAAAATCAAAAGCAAAAGACATAAAAATATAAAGTGAAGTGTCCAAGGGTAAAAAACCAAGAGACAATAAGAGAGACACCTAAAAGCAATATCAAAAGACAACAAGAGATGTTAAAGAAGTATAATTAAGAAATTTTACAGAAATGTCAGAAGATAAGGACAAGAATACTAAGCCAGATAATGGTGAATACAAGCAAGGTTAACATTGGTGTATGCTAGAGAGCTGCCAAGAGTCTTACTATCCATTACAAGAGTTAATAAAAAGATGATATATCCTAGTACCTGCTAAAAGGTTGCTACAGAATAACTTCAACACTGGTACCTAGTAGGTATCTAGTAAAGAACAACCAAAAGTCTTAGTACCTGCTAGAGCTATTAAAAAAGATTTATATACCTTAGTATTTGCTAAAGCACAAATTCAACCCTAGTACCTACTAGAAAGCTGTCAAGAGTCTTAGTACTTGCTAAAGAGCTACTAAAATGATATGCCCTAGTTCCTACTAGAGAGCTACTAAAGGGCAACTACAACATAGGTACCTGCTATAAAGCTATCAAGCCCCCCTCAATACCTATTAGAGTAACTAAGAAAATAATATCTTCATGTATCATTTTCTAGTATTTATGTTTATGTTGATTGTTTTGAAGTGCCTTGTACAGTGGTCATTTTCACTAAATTTTATTTTTTAAGTCCCATAAAGAAGGGACAAACTAAGCACATTGGATTTTGGATTGCTAGGACCTGAGTCCAATGATGAGAAACTTGTTAAATTCATCCCAAAAAGGTGAAGGAAATAATGCCCAAGAAGAAGGAAAAAGTTTGGACAAACCTTGAATCAAACCTTTCCCTCAAACACCTAAATTAAAAATAGCATAATTTTGAGAATGAAAGTTTGGTTTGTACAACCAACTTAAAGGTCTATAGAGACAACTTAGTGGTATGTATAAACAACACATAAAAGGCAAGAAAGCAAAAAGCTTTTATAATAGTGACCAAGAATGCCAAAGTGGCTATAAAAATAAGTCATGATCTGTATAAACAACTCATGGTCTATGCAAACCCCAAAATCCTAAAATTTGAAAATATTTATTGATTTATATCCCCAAAAAGAGAGGAACAAAAAGAGATACAATGTAATTTGTGTTATATAGCACAGGTGCACCCGTTCCCTCTTTTTCCAAGAATATGTTTGCTCTTTCTAGTCAATCTCATGCCTCTCCTTTTCTAAGAAAATCTAAGTGGAGCTATAATGGCTACAATATAAAAGTTATTAGAATAACTCTATACATGTATGCACAAAATGCTCATATTATTCACAAAAGCATAGATGCTTCCAACCTGTCCATTCAGATTTCAATAAGAGATAGTGAATAAGTATGGTCCCTTGAATCAGATAAGATGAAAACCCTAAAAGAGCATTCCACAATTTTTTTTTAAAAAAAAAAACTAGAATTTATATAAAAGAATTCTTTTTACATAGATAAAAGAATGTATATAAAAAAGGAGTCCCTTTTTAAATAAGAGGGAATGTGGCATACACAAATATTTACATTAAGAGATTTTAAATATATGGCAAGCAATGGAGCATATACAAATATTTTCAAAATTCTACTTACATAGCAAGAAATAGGGCATATACAAATATTTACATTAGAGAATTCTACTTACAATGTTTGACTATGCTTTTTGGAAATTTCTACCCTATTTCAAAGAAAATGCAACCAAATAAAAAAATGCTCTATTCTAAGGTTCTATAATTTCTACATGAACTTATAGGTTTAAAGGATTGCTACATTAGATGGCTCTCACAAAGTGGGGGATGATTGTCATATACCTCCCATTCGATGTACCCGAAAGTACTATGCCTAAATAGAGCTTAAGTCTCAAGTTTGAAAAATCCATCAGTTAAGTAAAGGACTAATCTAGTGCACGCAATATGTGTAAGATCTACATAATTGCAAATGAACAATTTAACTAATAAGAGTAAAAATTATAAAAATGGGGCAAAAATTATATTGTTAAATTAATTTTGTTAGTCCCTAATGGACTCAACACTGTGAATGCCCCAGGTCCTGATAGTTTTGTGACTACGCTTAAACAAATGGAATCTCGCGACTCCTAATCTTTTATCAACTATTGAAGATCAAAAGAATGTTGGATCAAATTTTGGTATAACCTCAATTAACGGCACCTGAAGGAATCATCAATGGATCTAAAGGAAAGCCTCTAGATAGGTAGAATCACTTGTAAAATTAAGTGGCCAACAAGGGGGCCAAAATGAGTAAACAAAACCCAAACACTTGACTGGAGTCACCACTCGACTTTGATTAGGACAAAATTTTGGGTCAGGAAGGGTTCTAGTCCAAATAAGTTAACTAAAAGTCCATCTTCATCACATTAGAGATTGAATTTGAAAATTTGATACGACTTGAAAATGATATTAGGCACCTCTAAACCACCTAGACATTTGGATCCAGCGTTTGAAAATCTTTTATTTACATTTATAAGTTTTATTCTCATCAAGTTTTTCATGCAATCTTATTATGGACATTTGTATGCAATTATTAGCTTTCATAACTTGCAAAACCGAACACAAATTAGACTTTAAAATAAAAAAATAAAATAAAACAAAACATGAAAAGGAGTGGCCTCTATGCCTCGTTGAAACAAGCAAGCATGCAAAAGCAATATCATCTTTACCTTGGTTAGAAAATACCTTAGCTACTTACTCTTAGATGTATATAATAACTAGTCATAAAATAAGTCATTCATGCCTCAAACCTATTACCCTAATCATCCAATCATGCTCAAATGACAATAAAAAAGATACATATGCATTCACAGTATAACATGAATCATAAGAAATGCGTACAATAAGGAATAAACTAAGGCATAAGCTTGTATTTGGTAGAATATGGGACAAAATCATGAGGTCATAAGTGTTCTAAAATCTCTCCCAATGATTGATATGCCAAGAGTAAAGGCAATAGCAATCCTAGCCAAGAAATAGGTTAACATGCATTCCAAAGTGACTTAGTGTGTGGTGTCAAAGAATAATAGAATAACTCAAAGGGACAAAATGTAAAGTAGCATAAATAAGGGTCCTTGGTACCCAAAACCTCTCTCAAATGGCACACCTTACAACCTATGCTATATACATGGTGAGGAGACTCACTTAGCCATATAGAAGGCTAACCAATTCTGCTGAAAGTTTGTTTGATGATTATAGCAAAAGAACTAAGGAAAATACGTTAAATGGATCTAAAATAGAAGGAAATAAAAAGGCCATTGACTTTTGAGCCTCTCCCCATCGCCTTTTTCCCAAACACATACTCAAAAAGGTTAAAGAGTAAACACATCACTTTAGGTGTATTAAACACTTAATAAATAGCATTTATTCACAAAAACATGGCTAAAATACGATGGATGAAGGTCATTGGTCGTTGCAACCTACCTCATCCCATTCATTTTTTAATATAAGGTTTAAAGAAAATAGTTGAAAAACTAATACAAAGAAAAAAGAAAGTTTATTATGAATATGCTCGTATACAATGTTTATAACCTTTACAGACAACAAGGAGGTTTATACAACTAATAAAATGTCTATATAGACCATTAGGCCTGTTGTTGATAGAATAGAAAAGAAGAAGAAGAGATGGGAGGGGAAAAAAAGACTGGGATAGCCTTGGATTAGCTTTTGGCCTTTAGAGGCACTAAAAGCGACATTCTTCTCCAAAATAAAAACATTTCAATGTCAAGAAGAATAAAGCTTGGTCATTTTCTATCTTCAACAATCATTGGTGGATTTAATAAGTGTTCGCCAAATTCAACAAAACATTGTCTCTTTCAAATTTATCTAAAATCCATAACCTTATCTATGAGGTCTTTAAATGAGCCTTTTTTACTTCCTTGAGGGTCATTGATCTCTTCCACCAATTTTAGCTTCTTTTCTTTTCTTGTCTAAGAGCCATTAGTATTACCATAGCTTCCTTTTTAGTGGCCATTAAGTGACTTCAACATGCATTGATTGCCCTTAAGGCAGTTTCTCTTCTTGTTTGTTCTTTTCTTGTTTGTCTCTATCTCTCTATCTTACATGGTTTCCCTTCTTATAATTTGATTTCTACTTAGAGAGCTTTGTGCCTTCAAACCTTGACCAAATTAATGGTTTTTACTGACTTTCCTTTTAAACATTCTTAAGGCTTTGAAAGTGCTTAGATTTTCTCTTTAAAACTCCAAACAAAACATAAAACTTAGTCAAACTAGACACTTAAACACAAAAGTTTGAACTTCTCAATGTTATAATTCAAAATATCATTGAATAAGAATTACTGCAATACACACACACACACAATTGTCTATTAGCATTGTATAAGTATAATTGGAATTTTATTATATATTAATAGATATAGATTATTATTATTTAAAATTTAAAACTTTTAATTTTAATGTAACATGATCATCTTTAAGAAAAAAGTTGCTCAATTATTTAAAGTTTAGATGTTTAATCAATAAATATTATTAAACATTTACTCATTATATATCATCTAAAAACTAACATTCAAAATAAACAGTAAAAGAAATTTTAAAAACTAAAAAAAGAAATCACTGAAAGTGAAGGTACTAACCAATTATAAAGTGGCGAACTTGTTGTCATGTTGTCCCATTGAAGTGGCAAACAATCAAGTTAGCATCCAATCTGAGTCCACCTCAAGTGGCGAACATGGATGTGAGTTGGCCATTCTAAAACTAATTAAAACATCAATATAGACTAGATGTGCAATTTATGATTGATCAAAATCTTTCCCAAAAAAAAAAATCAACTCGATCCAATTTGAAATTAAAAAGATTCAAAATTAGTTGGCCCGAAACAAATTCGATTCGAAATTGATCCAACCCAAACTGTTAATCTACCCAAACTATTGACCTAATCATAATTTAATCCAAAATGACATGAATTCAATCTAATTTAAATTATAAAAAAGTTTAAATCAAATATTACTTTATTTGAATAAATCAAAATTATGAATAATTGAACTTGGACTTAAAATCTGAAAAATTATCTAAAATTTTGTTCATGCCTTAACCTGATGACTAAGTCCAATAAGCCTATAATCCTAAATGATATGACTCGATTCATTTAAAAATATATGATCGAAAATTGATTCAATCCGATTTTCTTGCCACCATAATACATATTATGCTCTTAGCATTATAATAAAACCAAATAGAGAATACACACCTTTTAACCTCTTAATCTAAATATACTATCTATATCAATACTATTTGATTGTTGTTTCCAAAATTTACATCTAATGTTACTAACTATTTCTCTTGTAACTCTATTAGTACTTCTACTCCATTATGAAACACCATAACATTTTGTTCTTATAACTCAACAAGCTCTTACTCACTGCTTTCTGCAGAACCAACTTCCATTTGCCATCTAAAATAAGGTCTATGAATACCACATCCATTAGCATCTCTCTCCAAACAACAACACAAAAAGAACAATCAAAGAAGACTTATTAACAATTTTCGACTACAAACCACATAATATATATTTGTCATCATTAATCATCTCCCCATTTCCTCAACATTTTTATCACTGCCAATCTATTCATTAAAGCAAGCAGGCCTTTAAATTTATCTCTAAAATATGGTTTTTATTCCACAAAAGCTTTGTCTAAGGGCATTTGAGGAGAATGCAATCTCAAAGCCTTCCAATCACTTGCAATAGTGCACGTACCTGACCCATTTTTCTTCCACTACACAATATCTTCATTAGCAACATCACATACGAAAAATGTGTTCTAACAAACTCTCATATAGTAAGAGTCCTATCATCTATAAGATTCGAGAGTTGCCAAATGTTGCTCCTACACACATCACACATCTTGACAACTCTATTGACCTCTGTATCTTTTATATACACACTAGGAAACCTTTCCACCAAACATTGCCCTCAAACCTATGGATTATAATTGATATGAACAAGGTTGGATTGATCCTTACCCATATGCTAAAAAATAGTTGCCCAAAATCTATCAAACCAAGTATTGGAGTTTTGATCTTCAAATCCCAACTAGACCTCTATAAAACTTGTTTCTAGCAATATAAGTTATAAAAATTCAAAGTTGTGTTAACTCAAATCTTAAATTAACCTAGCCAATTTAAGATCAAAATTAATAAGTTTGTGAAATTATTAATCTTTCACTCAATAATCTCACCAAGTCCACTTAAGAACTCAAGAAAAGAATTTAATCTCATAAGTAAAATTGCTAACAATAATAATATTGATTGAATGAATGTCCTCTTGGCTGAATATAAGAGGCTATTTATAGTCTTACAATGCTTAATCCAAAACCTAATAGGATTTTATTTACATTCCTAAATAGAATTAAAGTCTTCGTAATTCAAAAAGGAAAAGACAATCTTAAGCTAAATAGGAAAACTAAATAAACATTATAATTGGTCAACAAGATTAGACCAAAATATTTTTCTAACTAAAGAACAATAAGTCTAAATAAAAAATGAAAAAGGATTCAGCCTAATGAGAAAATTGTAATGGTATTAGGAAACATTGTCAACCAAGGATATCTTGTAAGAATCTTTGACTTTGGGTCTTATTTTCATGCTTACATGGCTTAGGGCACTTTTTAGAAACCTTAGCCTTCTTTGTACATGCCTTGGCAAAATTAGATTGAGTTTTTGTGCTCTCTAAAAGTTGGGCTCCGTTGTATTAAGTTAAGTGCTTCATTTGAAGAGTTTAGGCTCTCATCATCTTTTAATTGAGCTTCACACATCTTTTACTCTTCTTGGGCTAATCCAAATGTATTCCTTATTGCATGAATGCTCTAATTGACTCCAAATGTATTCCTTATTGCATGAATGCTCTAATTGACTCCTTAAACTTCTTTAGCCTTCCCTTGTGATTAGGCCTTAAGTTGAATTGGATAATTTGCTAAGTTGTTTTGGTTGTTTGCATCATTCACTCCTTCCTCAAGAGGATTCGTCCTCGAATCCGTACCTATAAAAAAGCAAAAACCAAATATAAGAACTAACAAAAAGAATCCTAATTAAACTCACCACACAAATTATAAGTTTTTCCACCCGAATTGAATACAACACGAATGGAACCACTTACAATACGGTTAGCATATGCAAAATCTAGTAAAAAAGTTTAAATCAAAATCAAATGTCTAAAAGAAACCCTAGTACATGTTTTCCATCTAGTATGAAAAAATAGTAAAGCATCAATTTTCTTTAAAACAAAAGCACTAGAAGATCTAGGTTTATCAAAAGAAGATTTAGAAATCAAATAGGAACATGAAACATAAGAATATTTGAAATCAAAAGAAAACTTTCTTCTTAACCAACACCTAAAATAGAAAAAAGGATAAAACAATGGTTTATAAACATTAAAGCAAGAAGAAAAACATTTAAAAAGACAATTTTGAAAAACAAGAACTAAGGTCTTTTAAAAAGAACACACTTCTAGAATTAAAGAAGACTTATAAAAATAAGAATTACAAGAAGTCAAACTCTAGAATTAAAAGAAGACAAACTAAAACAGAATTTAAAAGGAAACAAATATTTAGAACAAAAAGAGCTCTTTGAAACACAAAAACATGAAGAAAAACATTTATCACTAAAAAAGACAAGGTTAAAAAAGTTAAAATATGAATAAGAAGAACTATCACATTGAAAACAAGAATAAAAACATGAAAAACAATTTGAAGAAGAGAAGAAATGCTAAGAGAAGGAGAAAAATGTTTAGAACAAAAAAATTCTTTAAAATGCAAAAGCAAGTATTTAAAGAAGAAAACAAATTACAAATACAAAAATAATATTTAAAACAAAAAAAAACTATGCCTAAAACACATAAAACAAATACAAACATCTAAACAATAATTAGAAAACTCCTTTTTACACAAATTTTCAACCTCACTCTTCAATTTAGCACCATTATCCAAAGTAGTATGAGTTAGGCTAGCCTCTTTGCTAGGCTCCTTCAATGAAAACCATTCCCCATAAACTTGCAAAAGAGAAACAAAATACAAAAAATTGTAAATTTTCTTAGTAATGTGATACATCCCTTTGAACAAAAACATGGTTGTGATCTTCAAAGAATTAATTTTAATCTCACCACTCTTTTTCAATATAAGGGCTTTCTTTTGCACACTCTCCTTTTGCATGCACATCACTTAGGTTTGGTGCATTCTCTTAAACCTCTCCTTTTACCACTCTAAGCTCACACATCTCTATTGTTTTCACATAACTCTGCTTTTGTTGTGCAATAGTTTTTTCTTTTTCACTCTCATGCACACTATCTCTCTCTCTCTCTCTTTTTATTTCTATTTCTTTTAGCTCGTCAACAAGTGCATCATCATGTATGAGATTTACAATTTGAATATTGGAACAAACTTCTAATGGTGATATCTTATCATTATGTAGACTAGCTATATCAATTCTCTAATACAATCATAGCCTCTTTATTTGCACAATCATGTTCAAAATCTTAGCTTTTAATACTTATATCATCATGAAAAGAAGAAATTTGAATGTCCATCGTACATTTAAAAATAAGAATGTCATCATGAATGGTAACCTTTTGATGTTTCTTTTTAGCTCACCTCATGCTTACCTCATCCTTTTGGTAGCATTCTTTATTACCTTTAGAATTGAACAAGTCTCTTTTTATTCTAAATTGATTTCTTATGACTACCTTCATATCTTTCCAAGTGGAAATAGGGTCTTCTCCATAATAACTTTTATTTAATTGTACTTGATCTCACCACTTCAATGTTTTACCTTCAAAACTATCAACAATAGTTATTACCTTGGTTTCTTTGAAATAGTTGTAGCATTCAAACATAAGCTCCATCTTCTTTTCTCATGCTAGATACTCTTTGGGACCACTTTTTCCATAGAATTTTGTCAGTTTTGGTTTGCAGTTGTTATTGCAAGCTAGAGTCATCTTATGGTTCAAATTTGAAAGATTATTTGTCAACTGTTTCATTTGATCTAACATGCCTTTCATGGAGCACGTAAATTCATCCATTTTATCTCTTCCAAATATGTCATTGTATAAGAAGCAAGAAAACAAATAAAATCCTACAACACTCCTTTACGTGTTTTCACTAAAAAAGATGACACTCCTCCCATGTTTAACGCAATAAGGCTTTTACCCTTTTATAAGTTCACACACTATTATTTTTTACCTCTCAAGTATCTTTTTTTTGTGTTCTTTGAGCACTAAGTTATTTTATGTCAAATTAAGCTTAATCCAAACACAAACAAGTAAAAAACTAATCTTAAAACACTTAAAAAAACAAGTAATTTGAAAATAACACAATTGGTTGCAAAACAAATTTCTAAAGAACTAATTGCAATTTAAAGATCAAAAAGAATTTAAAAGTTGCAAGATGATATTTTGAACTCCAAAATGATGGAAAATCAAGCCTATGCTACATGCAAATCAAAGAATTGAAATTGGTTATTTTTGGTGCAAAATAATTTTTTATGCAATTTCTAGCTTCCCTTATTTCTTTCTTTTCTTTTCTTTCTTTTTTTTTTTTTTTTGACTTTTCTTTTCTTTTTTTTTTTTTGTTTTTTAAATCTTTTCTTTCTAGTTTTTTTACTTTTTTCGTTTCTTTTTTTTTTTTATCCTTGGAAGCTTAAAACATAATTGAAATTGAAAGAATTACAAAGAAGAACTAAAAAAACATGCAAAATCAAGTAGAAGTCGAATGAAGCAAGATTAGAGGCAAATTCATAATTTTACCATCTCATTGAATTTGAATGATATGGTTCAATCCTAGACACTCAAGAAACACCAAAAAAGTGTTTAGACACAAAAAGAAATGAATTGGAATAAGAAACAAGTTAAAAATTGAGTTTCCTTAATTTAAGGAGATTTTGACAACTTTCAAATTTTATGGAATTTATTGAATCAAACACTTTAGTTCTGCAATTAAGGATACAAGAAAGTTAATTGATAAAGAAATTTGAATATGGATTGAAGAAAAACAAGAAATCAAAGATTTGCAAGGTTCCTTAATTTAAGGAAATTTTGCACAAGGATGTGATTTTGATGAAATTTCTTAATGAAAACTGAGATGAAACAATGAAACAAGCTAATTTAATCACCGAAAGTGAAAACAAACATATTGAAACTCAATTGGCAAGTAGAACTAAATTGGCGCTAGAACGGCTTAAATTGCAATTTTCCTTGTTTTAAGGAAATTTTGAAAAGCAATATATTCTAATTAAATTCTAATGATGTAAGAAAATTTTTGGATTATAAAACACACTAATTTAATGATGGAAATCAAAGAAAAATAAAATGGAAACACAATGGAACAAAAACAACCAAATTGAATAATGATCGAGTGCTAATTTGCAATTTTTGAGTTTTTTTTTTTTTTTTTTGTGATTTTCCTGATGCAAACAAACCAGAATTGAATTTTATCTCAAAAGAATGACTAATTATGATAAGACAAACTAATTTGATAAGAGAAAAATAAAGAAAACATACTGGAATAAAATAGAAGAACAACAAACAGAATTAAAGCCCTATGAAGTAGATAGAACCCGAATTGATACAAAATAATAAAAATACAAAGAACAATGAATTTTTGAGATAACTTACTTGATTTGAAGCCTTAGCTCTGATACCAAATGATAAGAACAAGGTTGGATTAATCCTTACCCGTATGCTAACTAATAGTTACCCAAAATCTATCAAACCAAGTATTGGAGTTTTGATCTTCAAATCTCAACTAGATCTCTAGAAAACTTGTTTCCAGCAACCTAAGTTATAAAGATTCAAAGTTGTGTTAACTCAAACTTTAAATTAAACTAGCCAATTTAGGATCAGAATTAACAAGTTTGTGAAATTATTAAACCTTTACTTAATAGTCTCGCCAAGTCCACTCAAAAATTCAAGAAAATAATTTAATCTCACAAGCAAAATTGCTAACAATAATAATATTGATTGAATGAATGTTCTTTTGGATGAATATGAGAGGCTATTTATAGCCTTACTATGCTTAATCCAAAACCTAATAGGATTTTATTTACATTCCTAAACAAAATTCAAGTTTTCCTAATTCAAAAAGGAAAAGACAATCTTAAACTAAATAGGAAAAACTAAAGAAACACTATAATTGGCCAACAAAATTAGATCAAGATATTTTCCTAACTAAAGAACAATAATCCTAAATAGAAAAGGAAAAGGGATTCAACCTAATGTGGAAATCCTAATGGTATTAGGAAACATTGTCAACTAAGGATATCTTGTAAGAATCTTTGAGTTTGGGCCTTATTTTCATGCTTACACAACTTGAGCCTCTTTTTACACACATTGAGCTTCTTTCTACATTCCTTAGCATAATTAGATTGAGTTTTTTGGTGCTCTCCAAAAGTTGGGCTTCATTGTATTAAGTTAAGTATTCTATTTGAAGAGTTTAAGCTCTCATCATCTTTTAATTGGGCTTCACACATTGCTCTTTTTGGGCTAATTCAAATATAACTCCTTGTTGCATGAATGTTCCAATTGACTCCTTAAACTTCTTTAGCCTTCCCTTGTGATTGGGCCTTGAAGTTGAATTGATCCTTTGTTAAATTGTCTTGGTTGTTTGCATCAATAATAGAAGGAAAATTCATCTCCTTTCCCTAGTTGATAAGAAAGCGAAGGCTTAAAATCCATTCTCAATTTGATCATGTGCCTCAAAACCCAATTGGCTTCTAAAGTTTAAACCCCAAAAATTCAACTTCCTCAGTTTATTCTTAATCATTTATGTAGTTTTAACCCCTTTTCTCTCTTTTAATGTAATTTTCTACACTTAAATGCTAAATACCTTTGAGACTATCCCTTATTGTTAATTATTTTTCCCAATTTGCACCATTTTAAAGAAAACCTGACGATGTCTTGAAGATTAATTTTATTCTTATCTTAATTAAAATTGTTGTTTTAAAAATAAAGGATTATAGGATTTTCAAAACAAAAAGAATCATGATACCAACATACTTAAATGACATGCAAATCAAAAACCTATCATAATTCATTGTGAGCCAAACAAAGAATATGTTTGAAATAACCTCCTACATAAAATAAAAATTTATCTATCTAATGTGTGACTTAAACTAAATAAGCGAATGATGATAAAAGCTACAAGCATGAGAGAGAGAAATGTTGGTAACATCATATATCAAGACCTTGGGTGAGAAAGAATCAATTAATCATGCGGAAATGTTATAAAAGCTCAACACATCAATAAAATGTTGCACTAGGAGGCATGTAGATATGACAATTTATCACAAGTACATGCATTATTCATCAATTCCAATCTTCCCATTTCACTCGTTAAAAACAAATGATATCCCATTGAATGAGTAAATCACACCTATTGAATGAGTAAATCACATTGACATACAAACTTAGCCATTTAGTTCAATTAAATCTTGAGACTAACAAGCATAACAAAAATGAAAGGAAATCAAGCATAGAAGAGAAAAAAAAAAAAAAAGGGCATGCATTGAATTTGAAAAGGCATTATCTTTAGCAAGGCACAAACAAACTTGGCCATCTCATATGCAATTGTGAAGACTCAGATGAGTAAGGCAAAAAGAAATCAAATCCAACCGAGGAACCACCAGCAGCAATTAGCTGGGCAGTAATCAAGCGGAGGATCAGCCATATCATTTCCTCATTGTCCGTTTTTCATTTCAATGCATTGTTGAATGCTTTTTTATTATAAAGAATTGGAGACTATTGCCTACTGGTTGTGTCTATCAGAGATGGTGATGGCCGAAACACATCCTTCTTGCCCCACCCTTTGGGATTGGATATGAGGCCTTGCATAGGGATTTTGTTTAAATATATACAAAATTTTGCTCAAATTAAAGACTATGGGTCGAAGATCCTAGTTTACTGACGGAGGATAGCAACATGTTTATAAACTACCTGCCAAAAAAGGTTCTAATGCACAAGCACTTGTTTTGAATATGTTGGACGATAAGGAGGTTAAGGTTGATTGAAAAGTTTATTAAATTTTAGTAGTCTTATGCAAGAGTTTTAATAAAGTTATTATCGTAATTTTTTGTTCTTCCAGGAGAAATTATCTTTGTGTTTTCAAGAGTCTCAAATTTTATTGTTGAGTCTTATTCTAAATCCTTGTTGATTTAGGATAGTATTAGTCTTTAGTTGCTTTATGAATTCAAATCCTTAAAGGATCATGATAAGTCTGGTTTTATCTATTCAAATCCTTGAAGGACTAGACAAAATCTAGGTCTTATAGTTTTTGTACAAATATCTAGACTTACAATGAGTTTTGACAATTTTTTTTGAGTAAAAAGTTTTCTGCAACTATTCTAAAATTGTTTGACTGAATTTGACTTTCAAGGGTGTGACTCGCTTGGAACCTTGATTTCTCCTAAACCCTCAAACTTCTACCTACAATCTCCATTATTATTCGTTGCCACTGTTCAGAGATACTATTCATCGACACTGTTCACAGTTGGTGTTTATTTTACTGTTCATATCCTAGCTACAAGCTGTCCTACATCATCTACGATGCCAAACAAGGGTCTCCATTAGAAATAAAATTCCTCTTTTGTTTGTCAGCACCTACCAATGCAAGCAAATTCTGTTACCAGCTTTTTGTCTCCAAATTTCTTCAGGTGTTCAACTACTTGGTCAACATAATGACATCTTAAAGGTATTATTTTGCAAGCTTTGCGACTTCTAGTGAGTGGCCTTGCAGACAAAGTGCAGCTAAAAGAGTAAGATGTGAGCCTCAATGGTATACTAGCACCATATTTTCTTAGTTTCATCACATAAGCAATACCAGTCAGTCTCCAAACATAGCTCCGTAATCAAAATACCGAAGTATCAGGTTTCAGTCCACTGTAACTAGAATCCTCCTAAAAAGCTTCTCTGCCTCCTTGAATTTCTTATTTCTTATCAAACACACAATCAATCACCATATGAATAACTAAACATCAACTCTCATAACGATTAAATTAATTCATACGCCTCAACGTGCGCAATAACATCTCAGATGCTAGGTGACTTTGTCAAAAGCATCACTAGCCTGTCAACTCCAAGTCCCTGTGAGAAGAAAAAAATCTCCAATATGATGTGCTTAAAGAGGCACATATAAAGCAAGGCAACATTCTAACTTATCAAGACAATGTCTTAATATCTGACACAACCCCCTCTATAATCAATTTATTCAACAGCCATTACTAGATAGTTGACGTAAATTGAGAGATTTATAATTTGATATTTTCTGTCAAAAAATTCTCTTATTTTATTCTTCTTAGAAAAAATTCAAAATAAGCAATCAAACTTTTTTAGCTAATCTTACAAATCAAAACTACTTCAAGCTAAGATGTAAGCATAAAAAATGCAATGTGAGAATCTTTATCGTTTTAAAAAGAGAAAATTGTGTGGATGACTCAGAATTAATTGCATCTTAATAGTAAAAGTAACTAGCTGTCATAGAAAAAAATATTTAACATGATTACTAGATGTATCAATGATGAATGAATCTTTTTCCACCTTTACACCAGCATCTTTTATAAAAAAGCAATAACTTCCTCAAAAAATAGAAAATTGCATCTCTAAAAGGATAATTACCATTCCTGAAGTAGGGGGTATTCCATATTCCAAAGCTGTTAAAAAGTCAACATCAAGTGTCACTTCATATGAATCATCATCATGCTCATTTTTTCTCTCCTGCATGATTTGTTTTTGAAAACACTGTTCTCTTCTATTATGTTGCCTCATTTGCTCTTCCAACCATCGTCTCCGTCACCATAAACACCGACAACCATTTTAAAGCCTAATTATAAGTTCCATGATGTACTAGAATAAAGAAGAGAGTGTGACAACCTGAGCCCATAAAACAATCGTGGCAGGGCTAGGCTAGACCATAAGGCTCAAAAGTCTAAGTTGTTAGCAACAGTTCCTATATATCATTATGCAGATCATAACAATAGTTCCTTCCCAACAATTCGGATTGAGAGAGTAGTGCAAAGGACAAAGACCGTACATGCTTACATCAATTGGTTACTAACAGGACATGGTTATTATTCATGACTATCCAGGACAAACACAATTATGGACTTCAACACAGCCATGTCCTAGCTTGTCAAAAGGGTTATGACTGTCACTAAGAAGACATCCACTGCTAAAGGCTTTGGGTCTCTATTAAGAGGTCTCAAGTTCAAATATGCTAGATTGTTTTTGCCCTTTTGGGAAGTGATAAAATAGGGAACAAGCAACTTCTATTGTGTAATTCATCCAGTGGACCAAAGGAAAAGTTTTATAATGTACCAAAACAACACAAAAAAAACATGCTAAATTCTTCTAATCCACATTGTTAACTGCTCTGGCAGTGGACAAACATTGAGGCCTCCAAAGCTAGATGCCAAGTTTATCCAATAAAGATCAACAACCCACTTTTAGTAGTTCTTTTATTAAACATTACTAGAAGTTCCATTATGTAGAAAATTTAAAAAATAAAAATAAAAATAAAAAAAGAGAGAAGAAAAGAATGTGAATACATTCTCAGAAGCCACTATCATGTATTTTATTAGTTATTTGTGTTAGGTTTATTGCAATAATATTTTACTGAGATATTCATCAACTATATTAAATATATTATTAATGTATTGTGTAAAACATATTATGGACTATTCTCAATTTTGGAAGTCGTATCTTCATTCTAACGTTTTCATTTTTTGAAAATTTAATTTGAGTTCCACAGGTCAGCAGCAACAAAAAAAGATAAAGGAAAAGAAAATTAATTTCATAGAAGATAAGCCAAAAGAAGACCTGGATAAATCAAGTGCAAAGGTAAAAGTAACCATAATTTAGATGTCCACTTTCAATTCCAAAAGAAGCCGAGGCTTCAACATGATCATTGACAAGAATCAACTGATAGGTTGCATTCTCCTGTTTAAGGAAAGAGCATTTCAAATATTTCCATCAGTTTTACTGCCATTTTCTAGTAAAATCCAAGTCATTGACAAAGTAATGAAAAAAAATTAACCACCCGTTACAAAAACTCATCCCAAAAAAGGAAAAAATAATAATTAATTATTCAGATAATTCCAAAATTGCAACTGACAATTAAACGACAAATTGTGATTGTTTGGATAGAACTTAAATCAGTACATACCTATTGATGCAGTACCAATAACAAGACACAAAATTCGAAAATAGTTTTCAGTTTGATCTAATTGATAATCATTCAAAACAAAACTGAAATATTGTCTACATATTTGACAAAATATTCTAATTCTCATAATAAAATTAAATACCCCAAATACTCATAATAACTAAATAGACTATTTTCTATATTTCTTCCTAAAATATGTAGACCTAAAATCTTTAATGGGTCCCATATCACAAAATTTGAAAATAGTCTTCAAATTGATTTAATTGTTAATCATTCAAAATAAAACCCACAAAATTCAAAAACCCTTAATATCGTTTATATAGATGACAAAATATTCTAACCCTAATAATGAAATTAAATACCCAAAATACTCATAATAACTAAACATGTTATTTTCCATATTTCTTTCTAAAATATGTAGACCTAAAATTTTTAATAGGTCCTGCATCATTCCCCTTTGGTTGAAAAGAACTCAACTCTGGAGTGTTGAAATATAGATAAGAATCCAACAAAGTAGAATCCAAAGTTCAAAACTGTCTCAGAAATCCATGTAGCATTAGAATCACGACAATTATGCTAACAAGAAATCAACAAAAACTACCTTGACAAGAAGTAACAAACTCATCATCCAATACAATTTCTATTATGTATTGTTGTTGTGGAAGAAATAAAGTTTTAGGCACATGATGACCTACAAAATCACTAGAAGACAACATAGGAGGCTCAAAAATCCCTTAGTAAGATGATAAATCCTCCACATTGAAAACGGGACTAACATTCATATGAGTAGGAAATTCAAGGAACTGTACATTAGATCCAAGTCTTTGAACAATAGGTAGAGAGTTAATGGCTTAAGCATGCAACTTCTTCAGAGAACTTTTAAGATATCTCTCAAGACGAATACATTCTATTAACAACTTTAGTTTGACCAACTATTTGTAGATGAAAAGTAGAAGAAAATTTCAAAATGGTGCCAAATAATTTCTGAAGAATCTTCCAAAAATAACTAACTTCACATCTCTAATAGACACAATGGAAGAAGGCAAATCTTGCAACTTAACAAATTCCCTAAAAAATTAAGCAATTAGATATGAAGATCAAAAATCAATCTTCACATGCAACTTGACTACATGGAATTAAGTGTACCATCTTAGAAAATCAATCCCCTACAACTAAAATAGAATCATGTCCTCGGGCTATTTTTGGAAATCTAAGAACAAAATTCATACTCAAATCTTTCTAAGGGGCATGTGGAATAGGAATAGGGATGTACAAACTAGTGTTATGTTTCTTGGTTTTTGCCAATTGACAAGTGCGACATTGTAACACAATCCTAGCAACATCCCTTTTCAAAGATGGCCAATAAAACCTATCCTCAACAAGAGCAAGTCTTATCTTTTACAACATAACCAACTAATCCATCTGCATGAATTTCCCACACCAAAAAATCTCTAAGTACAAGGAATACAAAGCTTAGTTGCCCTAAACAAATAACCATCATGAATAACAAAATCAACATAATCATGATGATTATTATTACTGCTTGAAAAATCATATTGAAGTCAATATACCTTGAATACTCACCTTTCATTCTATCTAGTCCTATCACATGAAGAGTAGCAACAACATGACTGAGAGCATCAATTGGTTTATTCTCAACACCAGAACAATGTTTAAGAACAAAAGAATATTCAGTAAGAAATTCAACCCACTTAGCGAGGGCAAGATTTAATTTCTTGAGAGTTCAAATATCTTAATGCCTAATGGTTAGAGAATAAAACAAACTCTTATGGCAATAAATATCGACAATGATAAAGGGACTGACCTATAGCATAAAACTCCTTGTCATAGGTAGAGTATTTTGTTTAGCTGCATCAAGCTTTTAACTAAAGAATACTATTGGATGACCTTCTTGACTTAAGATACCTCCTATTCCCACTCTCGATGCATCATAAGACACTTCAAAGACTATAAAAATTAGGATCACTTAAAACATGTATTTCAGTTAATTTTCACTTGATTTCATTAAAAGATCTAGCAACTGGTTTAGTCTAGCTAAATTCTCCATTCTTTAGATAATCAGTTAAAGGAGCCATAATTGCACAAAATCCCTTGATAAATCTCCTACAGAAAGTAGCTAACTCATGGAACCTATGCACTTCAGAAACTAAATTAAGGATAGGCCAACTCTAACCTTTTTTAGGATCAACAACTATACCTTGCATAGAGACAATAAAGCCTAAGAAAAGCACTTTAGACTGCAACAAAGAACACTTCTTAAAGTTAACAAACTTTGCTTTCCCAAGTACAACAAAGAACTAAAAAAAAAAGTGGTCTAAATGACCTTCTTTAAATTTACCATCGAGCAAAATATCATCAAATTAAACTACTAAAAATTTACCAATGAGAGATTGCAACATAAGATTCATGACCCTCATAAAAGTGTCTGGTGTGCTGGATAGTCCAAAGGACGTGACTAACCACTCAAACAATCCTTCTTGGGTTATAAAAGCAATTTTGGACTTATCTCTAAATTTGATGATAACCATTACACAAATCAATTTTGGAGTATCACTCAGAACCAACTAATATATCCAACATATATATAGAGGTGAACATGGAGAACGGAGATTTCAAAATTGGACTGAGAAACTGGACTGATTTTTTAAAAAAATCTTCAAACCGAACTAGACTGTGTGAATAAGTAAACGGGATAATTCCGGAGATATTTTGATATCTAAATCGAGAATTGGAATGAACTATCCTATACTGAAACCGAACCATAGAACCGATATTCGAACTATATATATATATATATATATATATATATATATATTAGTTTTACTAATTAACTCTCTCAATTAGTATATATTGCTAATAATTAGACTATTTATTAATTATTAATTAGCAGTAAATATTAACAAAATTTAATTTAACATTTAATGTATAAGTTATTAGTTGTAATTTATTAAATTATCACTTAATTATTTTAGTCTTAAATGATTAAAAGTGAAAAAAGTAATGCAAATTATTAATTATAATTTATTAAATTATCACTTATTTATTTGTCTTAAATGATTAAAAGTGAACTGAATCATCTTGAATTTATAAGGAACATAACCAAACAGAACCAAAAATTTGGGATGGTACCGGTTCTTTATTTTTAAAATCTCCAAAATTTCTGTCCGATCTTAGAGATTTCCAAATTGGACCGAACTGTACTCACCTCTACATATATTCTTCAATGATTTTATTAATGGCTCTACTATCGACAAATATTCTCCAAGATCCATCTTTCTTAAGTGTCAAAAGAACCAGCACAACAAAAGGACTTAAAGTATGCGTTACAAACACCTTCACTAAAAGTTCCTCAACTTACCCATTCAACTTAACATGTTCATTAAGATTCATCCTATAGTGGAGACAACTAGGTAATTGACATACAGGGTTCAAATCCATAGCATGTTGAATATCTCTCATTAGTGGTAGTTTACTAGGTAAATCATTAAGTATAACATCCAAAAACTCTCCTAGAAAATTACTAATCTCAAAAGGATAATCGATTTTAAACAAGGAAGTATCACTTAAAATCTCTCTAGCTTAAAATCTCTCTAGCTAACACAACTAAACAATATTTACTCTCGATCCCCATTTTTTTTAGATTCTTTATTATTCAAAATGTGAAAATGCTTCTTAATGGAAGATTGAAGAGAAAACTAACTCTTTTCTTGTCTTAATTTAGGGTCTAGCAGGAGTCAAAGTAATTCTCTTCGCAACGTATTTGAACACATACATGTTTTTTCCCTACCATGATTGATCACATCTAGACCATACAACCAAGGACGATTTAAAAGGATATGAACTACATTCATAGGTAACATATCACAATAAACCTTGTCCTAATAATGGCCCATCTAAACTGGAACAAGGCACCTCCACGTGACCGGTAAAGTGGTATTATTAAACCAAGCAACTCGAAAAGGTCTTGGATGTGGCTCTACTTTAAGGTTCAACCTGTCCATAGCGGACTTGGAGACCACATTCGTAGTACTTCATCAATTACCAACTTACATGACTTGTCACCACTTCTAATTAAAGTGTGAAAATATTGGTATGCTTCCAGTCAACATCCATAGCAGTGGGCAAAACACATCTCACAACATTGATATGTTTGTCATTTATCTCTAACTCACCCTCGTGCCTTGAATATTCTATGGGATTCACAATTTCATCATCACAATCGAACAAATCATGATCCTCATACTCATGCTTATGCTCAATCTCTAAAATTAAGGCACGTTTTGGACACTGAAAAGCAATATGACCTTTTTCATGACACTAAAACACTATATAATAGAATTGCTAACACAAGAACCTTTAAAAGAGCCAATGGATTGGGAATTAGCAAAAACATTAGCCTTACTCTTAGGAGTGAAGTCTTTGCATTTATCATTGTTATCCTTGGGAGATAAGAAAGATTTATACTGATACAATCTAATTGATGGTGACGCCATTTGACGAAAACAGAAAGTGTTGTTATACTTCACTATCTCTATGGGCTTATTATTGACTCAAAAGAATGTAGCATGAGTTCTCTTTTTATGTCAACTCGCAATCCATTACTGGACCTATTTTGTGTGAGGAAAAGGTCCTTAACCACATCTCACCTAAGCATAAGTTGCTCAAATTGATTCATGTACTCTACTACACTAGAAGTCGGTTGCTTAAGATTTAACATTTGATCCACTAAATGACTCTTATAATAAGTAGGAAGATGTTTTTTTTTCAATTTTTTTTTCATAACCTCCTATTGGGTAAGAGACGTTTCATGCAAATGATCCACAGTATGCAGAACATTCAACCATTGTTTCTAAGCAGTGCCTACCAATTTCATTTTAGCAAAACGAACACATCTAGATCAGACATATGATACCAACTAACACCAACTAAAATAATCTTCCATGATATCAAGCCAATCAACAAAAACATTAGGGTTCAATCTCCCATCAAACTCAAGAGCACTGATTTTAACCTTCCTAGTGATGTCCACGCTCCTCATGACTGTATCTAAAAGGTTGCCTATGGTGCCTATCAAGTGCCCTACCATTAGGACCAAGTGTCCTAAAGGTGTGGTCTTGCCTATTTCGAGTCCTAGTTAATGGTATAGGCTATTCAGACAAAGGAAGGATCTTCAAACCCAAAATGAGAAAATTACCCGTGTCTTGGCACTATTACTAGCCCTATGAGAAGCCTTATGTGCCCTTATTGTACAAATCAAAGCAGGTGCAAACTCAACGAAATGAGGCAACTCAAGTTGTTGCCAGATTTTTCCTTACCTACAGTTCTATTACCCCAATATTTTAGGAATTGATCAAACTGTTCGTTCAGTTTGTCTATCCTCTGAGTTAGGCTATCAATTCATTTGGTTTGGTCGTCATTTTGGGTAGTGGGGTTTATTCAACTATTATTAACCATGATGCATGCAATAGGTAACACTGAGTAGACTACTTTGCAAGTGCAATTCAAAAAATAAACTTATGACAACATACACCAACAAAATATAGAAGTCAATTCGAGTGATATGTCAAAGGGTCAAGCTCAAATAGTGTAGAAATTAACAATGAGATATTGAAGGAGATGGGCAGATTCAAAATACCAATCAGTGTAGGCTATGTTGAACAGACTGAAGAACAAGGTTTTTTTTTTTTTTTTAAATGTAAATTCACTCAATTGCCTAATATATACATAAATATTAATCACATTTCAAGTAGATAAATTTAGTCTTACCAGCACAATTGACAACTACTACTGTACCTTGACTGGCATTGAAAATTTGATGAGCTTTTGTTGTTAACCTGCTGCCTTTCCTCTCACAATGTCACAAACCAATGCTGTCCAAAATTGAATTTGACAGCAAACTGCTATCCAAATTCATGACAGCTTGAAAATTTTAATTCAAGCAAAGTGCTACCAAAGATTTGTGGACCTTAGCCTGTCAAGAATTACCGAAATTAAGCAATCCAAAGTGACGAAATTTTATACTTGGTCCCACCTCTATTGTTGTTTACATTAACAACAAGTGTTGTGGAACCCAAGTCTTCAAAGCAGCAGCAAGAATTTCTCGTTTCTTGCAATCGGCTAAATAATAATTAAACTGATTTCCCTTTCTTTTCTTTTCTTTTTTTCACCGCACAAGCTTTGAGACGAGATCTGGCAAAGTAGATGTCAAGGCAAGGTAAACAGTTATGGTCACCGATCGAGAATGAGATTAAGAGATTTTGATTGAACCGCTCTTATACCACACTGATGTCGTACCATTAAACCACACAAAATTTGAAAAGTCTGCGATTTGATTTAATAGATAATCATTTTAAACAAAACTAACAACAGGAAACCTTTAATATTTTTTATATATGTGACAAAATTAGCCTTAATAATAAATTTAATACCCATAAAAACCGAATAGGCTATTTTCTATATTTCTTTCCTGAATATGTAAACCTAAAATCTTTATAGGTCCCCATACCTTGATTGATTGGTATCCACCAGAGGAAACATGGGTTAAAGTTAATACAGATGAGGCGTCGAAGAGAAATCCGGGTAAAGCTGCTGGAGGGGGTCTTATTCGAGATGCCTTTGCCAGATGGACTTCTGGCCTCGTTCTGAATTTAGGTAGCTGTTCGTCTATGTTGGTGGAGATCAGTGCGTTTCAAACTGAAATTGAGCTTGCATGGTCTTTAAATTTACATAATGTTGTGTTTGAAATTGATTCTAAAGTGTTGCATGACTGGATAAAACAAACTCGTGAATTTGCTCCCCGCTTTAATCATCATCGACAGAAGTGTAGACAAGCTCTTCAAAAGGACTGGAATGTGAAAGTAGTGCATGCTTACCATGAGGCTAACCGAAATGCGGATAAAATTGGCAAATCTGTTGTTGGAGTATGGCTATGGGGTGTTTATACTTGACGAAGCTCCAGACGTGATAAAGGAAAGTCTCAAGCTGGATATACCCGGAAATTTCATGGCTTAGGAAGGTGTAATTTTTTTATTGTGAGCTTTAAGCTCTCCTTCTCAAACAAAAAAAAAAATCTTTAATAGGTCCCTCATCACCTATAGTCAACAAGGAGGGAAAACAGTGCATTTATAAACTGTGTCAACACTTACCTGATCCAGAGGATCAGTCAACTCAGAAAATGCATTGGCTAGTTCAAGTTCATAGATGAAGAGTTCAAATCTCTCAGTCAAGCCTACATGCCTGTTGTGAAGGAATAACAAGCTTAAGATAACAAATTAAAAAAGAAAAAACAAAGTATTCAAGAGATTCAAATATTATATATGAATATACATAGCAATCACTTTTTCTGTTCCAAATTTAACATAGAACTTAAAAAGAATTTCTTGATGTATAGGTTTCACTGTGTATGGATATAACACGACATTTCGGGCATAAAGGAAAATCCCATCAAGCAATGAAGAAGTACAAGTAGCACAGCAACAGATACAAAATAGAAACAAAGCAAAACAAGGCCATAGGTATACGAGTTCAATCAGACAGGCAAAGGAAAATTGCAACTAGTGCTAATACTACATAAAATCTACACCATTTTTTGTTGCTCCCTGCATCACAGTGGGTTATATCGGCAAGTACACCAAAATAATGATAAATTAAGAGGAAATTTGGACAACACCAGAAACAGAGGTGTAAAATATGAAAATGAGTGACAAACACTATTATATTACACTAAATGGATGATGTTCTGATCCAGGTAAAAGTTTTTTCTACCTTCAATGTGGTTTGGCTAGAGGAGATATCTCAATAGGATAGTCCACAACAAATGTAGGTTGCAAGAGTTTTGGCTCTACAATTTTGAAAACCTGGACGTATGATATTAAGTTATAATCTTCACGGAAATGTAAAAAGATATAATCAAGCATTAACAAAATCAAAACCAAGTGAACCTATGTCAAATGAAACAATCTAATTTTGGGATCATAGTGAAACCAACAGTATGCAACTGGAATTTAACTGATCAGTCTGCATGCGTGAAAAATTGAGTAAAGAGTATATTTACCTCATTAAGGAGGTGGCCAACTGAAATGCATGCTTCAATGGCAGATTTATCTTTATTTTCAAGCTCAGGTCCAATTGTCCTCAAGGTAGCATCTTTAGCAGCTTTAAGATCATTACTTAGCTCATTGAAATCAATCCCACTGAACTCTCTTACAAGATTATGCATGCTTTCCCTCCTCCAAGGCCGCTCTAGACAAATTTCTACCCCCTAGAGTGACACATCACACAAGCTTTGTACAGATTTAAAAGCATATTGCCTTTCAGATATTACTAAGAGGCGATACAATGCATGCACATATCTTTGAAACATTAATATGGACATGGATTAACTATAATCAATGGCACAGCTACTGAAACAGCAGTATTACTTGGTAATCAATGGCACAGCTACTGAAACAGTACTATTACTTGGTAATCGATGGCAAGCTTCCCATGAACAGCAAGGCACAGCGAGTAACGATTTCCTCTGCCATGTGCATCATGCTTTCGCAGTCTGAAAATGCTTCATACATCTAAGATCAGGCCAGCAACAACATTTGATCAGAGATTCACCAAGTAAAAATGACAAGTGGAATATCTTAAGTTTACAATTTGAAACTAGGACAGGCATAACAGCTCTAAGAGATTACCTCTATAGTGGTAAATTCTGGATTATGACAGGTAGAAATCCCCTCATTTCAGAATATTCGGCCAATCTCATATACTTTCTCATATCCCCCAACCTATTATTACAGAACAAAGATCTAAGAGAAGAAGTAAACTAAAGAGCCAAGCAAGACTTCAAAACAGAAGAAGAAAAATACACAAGGATGCAATACTTTTATTCAATGTTAATGTCTAAGATAAAAGCAAAATGTATTATGAAATGGATAAAATATTGGCAGCAACATTGGTTAAAGACCATATTTTTGTGTGTTGCACTTTGGATTATAACATAAGGGCTTTTTTGGCCTTCAAGACTTCTTAGGACTATTGAGTTCAATTAGAGAAGAAATCGTCAGTTGAACTAGAACTTAATAATAGAAATGCACACATGTATTTTAACATAAATGAAATATGAGAAATTGATTGCACACAACATTAACAATAAAATTCAGATAAAAGCTTCTAAAATAAATTCAAAGAATAAAAAAGTCGAGGGAAAGAAGCAAGAGAATTACAACTTTCCTCCAGCCTGATATGATAAACATTTTCTCCATAAATAATTCCAAAGTACAAAGAATAACCTAAAAAGGGTTGTGTTACTTGTATTAATCCCACAACTCTAAGTTACTGAATATATATATAGCTTTTGGGAATGAATTCTACCCAATCTCATCTGTCTTATGTCATTGTTACAAATCCATAGGCCTAGAAAGGAACAAACATGTATGGGCTCGTGAGATGCACATTTATGAGCTTGACACCACATTGAACCCAGAACATTAAGGCAGCAGGTCTATGGGCCTTGACCACTTATATATGTCCCATTAGCTCCACATTTAACCAATGTGAGATACTTACACTTGTAACACTCCCTGCAAGTCCAACCAGTTAAGATTTGACGCTTCTCTATGAATGGATCAAACTGAAATATCATCATTAGCCTTTTGGTTAGGACCGGAACAACACCATCAGTCTATATACGGGCTCCAGTACCTTCAGGCCATTTGACCATTAAGCTTTGATACCATGTTACAAATCTATGAGCCTAAAAAGGAAACACACATGTATGCACTTGTGAGATGCACATTTATGGACTTGACACCACATTGAACCCAAAACCTTAAGGCAATAAGTTTATGAGTCTTGAACACCTATATGCATCTCATTAGCTTCACATTTAACCAATGTGAGATACTTACACTTCTAACAGGTTGCAACTTGCAAGTTGCTAATGATACATTTAATACATGAAACCTGTCTGAGGTTTATCAGGAAGCTATAAGGGTAGAGAATCCCCCTAGGCCTAGATTGACGGTTTTGAGTTAAGTAGATCTAAGACAAAATATATGCACTCCAATTTTAGTATGAAAGGAAAAGTAAATGGAGTGGGTTTTACCTAGATGGCATAAAGTTCACACAAAACAAACGCTTCACATACCTAGGCTCTATTATACAAATTACAACACGATAATGGAAATGAGGAGCATCTCAACCATAGGATTTGGATAGGATGAATGAAATTAAGAAGAGCACTGATTGCATTACATCAACTAAGTTGAAGGGAAAGCTTCATAGGTATGCGCTTAATCAACCATATGTAGTCAAAAGTGAGAACAATATGTACACAAAATTAGAGTGCCAACAATCAAAATAGAATCTTTAGATATTTCCAAAAACATATGGATAGACTAGATAAAGAATGAAACTATTCATAGAAGGCAATGAAAAAGGCAGCCATAGAGGAAAAATAGAGAGCAAAAAAATTGAGATAGTATGGACACACACATCAGAGCCCAACGAATGCATCGGTATGGAGAGTTTAGCACATTGAAGTTGCAAGAGGAAATAAAATGATAAATAAGCCACGGATGATAGAGGAAATAGCGAAAAAAGATTTAGTACCCTTAGATCATTTCTAATAGATGATCAAAGCGACTGGAGTGATAAAAATTATATAGTCAACAACGCCGCCTAAAGCTTAGTCATGTTTAATAATTCTGAAGCACAATGTACAAACCAAGCAAGAGACATAACATCAGAGGCCAATAAAGAAACAAACGTAAGAGACAGAATGCTACCAAAATCACCTAAAATACAAAATCATCTTCCTCAAAAGATTAATGCTTAAATATCCCCACAAAAGGAGGAGGATAAAACTGTTTGGTACATTGCCAGAAAGAATTTAAAAGGATGGACAAAGCTTAGAAAAGAGAAAAAAGAGAAGAACCTCACCAACATTCTCTTTAAGGGAAGCTCAGTTGCAATTCTCAAATAAAGATTCCTTCCAAGTGAGTTATGATATGTTACAAATGGCCTAGCTTCTGCTCCTCCAGCTGCTCCCTAATACATAAAATGAATCAAACAACAAGTTACAAATGCAAATCATCTTTTCGTATCGATATATACATATTACATCATCAACAATGCAAAAGAAAAAGAAATAAGATGATCCAAGCATCATTTATCATTAATTTAGAAATTTGGACAAAGATCAATAAGATATATATCCACATACTAAAAAAAGGGGGACAAATAAAACATTTCAAGAAATACATAATATCACTGAATACACATAAAATTGATAAATTAATTGTTTGTTAATTCATGGTGAAAGAACAGAGTCAACAACACTTTTTCAGATCCCCTTTACATGTTACTAGTAAAATAAAGATACAAAAAATTCTAAGAAGAAAATTATGTCTACTTGATGATGATATTCTTGTCATTTAGTAGAATTCAAGAAAAAAGCAAATTTATTTGGAAAATCATAACACGTTCACGTTCTCGATTCTATTAAGATGGTCTATGTCAAATACATTTGTGCTCGCTGCTGTAAAGTCAGAGAAATATAATCTTTTAATCTGTCTTTTGTTACTTTCTCAGTGAATCATGTCCCATGTTGAGTAAAAAGAAAATCAGAACCCAGTCTAAGTTTCTATGAAAGAAAATCTACCTTTACAAATATCCCTTATAGTTACAAAGCCGAGTACTGCCCTGAAATGTCTTAACTAAGGTCAAAACTTCTCAACAAAGTTTTGAAAAATACCAATAAAATATTACAGTTTCCCTGATGTGAACATATTGAAGCAAAGACCTATCCCAACGCTCTGTCAAGCTAGCACTCTTGCAACCCGCATGATGTTACAGGCTCAAGGAAAATCTAGCTTTGCCAAGCATGCTACAGAAAACATAGGAATCCACCCAAAATGCCAAATTTGCCATTCCAATAGTTTATTAAATTGAACTTTCAACTCCCATCTCCACCTAATCATTGTCACTTTGGCTTCCTTCGTGAAGAAGGCTAGGATTATAGTAACTAGTTCCTTCGTGAAGAAGGCTAGGATTATGGTAACTAGTTCCAAAAAAAGCACAGAATGAAAGCTCTTTCGTTGATTTTACAGTCATCAACTAAAATGCCCGTGATATACAAAATAAACTTTGAAAATGAAAAATAATTCACATAACCTCTTTTTGCCCAATAATATGATACAAACTAGTTCAACCAAAGACGTCTAAGACCCAAAAGCACTTTGAAAATAGTAACAAACCTGTAGAACTGGTGTTTCAACTTCTACAAAACCTAATGATTCCACAGTCCTCCAAATTTCTGAAACAATCTGCCAAACAACAGGTAGAATAATCATTAATCTTAAATCGTTGAACCACAAGACACAGCATTGTAAACAGATTTGGCCATTTTTTAGTGGTCTCAACCAAAAGATCGAAATTTCTCATCATGACCAATCTAGATATGCTGACTTAACCGCATAAGAATTCAGGAAATTTTCCTAACACTTCTTCCAGATTCGAGTAACCTTGAATTAGACAGACATATCAATCATATTCATCAATTGCTTCAATAAATATGGTTTAGAACTGTTCTAGGATGACACAAAGACCATGCTCAAAGTTCCGTGCAGGCTGTTTATTCATCATATCAAATGGTGCCCTAATGAAGAAATTCTAAACTTTATTATAATCCTCACAATTCTTTCCTTTTCAACTTTAGTATGCATTGAAAAAAAACAAAAAATAGCCTTGCTCTTATAATAGCTCAATATGATGACAACCCAACTCAATTCAACTTCTATTCACATTCTAGTTGAGGTCTGCCATATGGATCCTTTTCCTCCAATAACTTGATTTACAGCTACATTTTCAGAAAGATCAAGGGATTTAAACCCTTATTCTTTTTTCTTTAACACTTCTTCCCAACTCTTGATGAGAATCTTCATAAAGGTCTAAAGCTCAATATGATGATCAATAAACAAACAGAAAGAAAGCATTGAGTGGACAGAAAAATCATAAAAGGTAAAGTTGTAAAAGTCTACCTTCAATAAATTTATTCATCATGGAGAGTGAAGACAGTGTACCTTTGCTCTTTTACGGAAGATATCAGCCACTTCAGTATTTGCAATCATATCAACATACCTAAACATTGAAAATCATTGCACGAGATAAGGGACCAAAACCAAACAAATGGTCACAGAATATAAACAAAACATGCACAAAGAGTACAAACTTCAAAACCATTTCAATGTTGCATTGCTTTATTTAGAATCAAGGTAGTGTGTTTTATGTTATTTTCAACTCTTAAAAAAGATATCCTCTAAAAGAATTTATTTTTACCTCCCAAAAAGATATCATCTAAATCGGTTGATTAAACAGAGTCATCAATACATGTATTGAGAAGATGATTCATTCTCCCATAATGTCATCTGACAACTCATATACAAAGCATTCAACAAAACAAATTAGGAATAGAAAACAAAAACTCACCTTTGGCGGTAACGCTTATCAACGTCAGTCAGACCATGATATTTGTAGTGGAAGTCGGGACTTTGTTAGAATAGAAAAAGAATTGACACAAACTGAAAGCTCACCTGAAAGCTAAACCAGGAACACAAATGAATTTAACTGGATGTCGCAGAGGATCACAATAGGAGATTGGTAAAGTAGCATTCTCGGATTCAGGAAGGATGGGGGAAGCATAACATTCTCCTATTGCCCTTGCCTCTCAAAGGCCTAACATGGATAAGACTACATAATAATGTTCACAGAACAATCAGCTCCCTCAAATTAATTGTACATTAGGAGGTTCACCTTTCTCTGTACGTTTCATTGAGCCCCTAACACCCAATATATCACCAATATCAACATGTGTCTTCAACTGCTCAAACTGATCATTCAAGAGCACTCCCTTCTCACAATAAAGCTATAACAAACAAGGATCCATACTTGTTACAAAGAAAAAATCAGATACTGAAAAAGGAATATAGGGATCCAAGAAGACCTTACCTCAGTGAAACAAGTATGCATACGCTAATAAAATAATATTAAGAAATTAAAAAATATTTTCATCATTCATTATTATATATATATTCACTATAATAATTAAAATTCAAAATAACGTTATAATAATATTTTTGTTTATAAATATATTTAAAAAAATTTAATGTATAATAAAATTTTATCTATATAACTCATAAATTTAATGTGTAATAAAATTTCTCTCATAAATTGTGAGAGAAGCACTTTATTGTAAACTAGATTTTCAGTCTAAATTTTTATGAACTTTTATAAAGAAAAATTAAATTTTTTTATAAACTAGATTTTGAGTATGAACTTTTATAATAAACATTCAAATCTCTATAGATAATGTTATATATAACTGTGCAAGTGAAAAAATATTTTGTGGTAAATAAACTTCAATATTTGGTATTATTTTATCATAGATTTTGTTAATGGACATGATAAAGTAGAAACATATTTTAAATTATTTTCCTTTAAATTAAAAAATATATCTTTCATTTTCAACTAAAAAAGATAGAAATTCTCGGTAAGAATACTAGTTTTCAAACATATTGTCTTATGGTTATTTCAACACATAGAAATTTTTATAAATCATCTTTATACGATTATATAAGTCACTTGATGGACTTAAAATTAAATTATATTTATTTTATTTTTTAAATATTTAAAAATAGAGTAACATGAACATAAAGAAAATATAAATATCTTTATCCATTATTTTAGTTATTTCAAATAATCATAAATTTTAAAAATTGAAGTAATAATTAATTCTATAAAAAAATATTATTTATCCAATTAAAATTTATAATTTGAGATTACTATTGTCCATTAAAAAAAATTTCTATCCTTTTATGTTGAGAAAATTTTTCTAATTAATCACTTTTATTAATAATATGGTGTAGATTTTAAATATCACAAACTTCAAAGATTCAAATATAATATAGATTGTATAGATTTCAAATAACATAAATTTCAAAAATTGAAATAATAATTATTCCTATAAAGAAAATATTATCGATCTAGTCAAAATTTATAACTTAAGGTTATTATTGTCAATTTGAAATAGTTTTATATCCTTTTATTTTTAAAAAAATTCTCTAATTATCCACTTTTATATATAGTACAAATATAGTTATTTGTTTTAAAAAATACATTATATTTAATTTAAAGCATTTAATTGAAAAGTAAAAAAAAATTAATCAAGTTTTTTATACAAGATCTATATAATTAAAAATATTTTTTAAAAAACTATTTTTTCTCAATAAAATATGGGAAATATCATAGAAATAATAAAAATTTAAATAAATATTTTAAAAAGTGAATAATAAATGACTCAATCTAAAATATTATTTTAAGGTAAACTAGAAACTTAGTTCAAACACGAATCAAGATCCTTTTTCTGTGTAAATCTGGCTTAAATAATTAAAAAATATAACATTTATTTAAAAATAAAAAATATTTTTATTTTAAATTTCTATATGAACTTGATTCAATTGTACATTTTCGTTATATTCTTTTATTTTCTTGAAATAATATATTATATTTAATTTATTAAGTATTTAAATAAAAATAAAAATTTTTAATCAAGTTTTGTTTTATATAAAATCTATTTGATTAAAAAATATTCTTTAAAAAATTTATTTTCTCTTCATAAATTATAGAAAAAAAATATCACATAAATAATAAACAATCTGAATAGACATTTGATGCAATATGAAATATTATTTTTAAAGATAAATTTTAATTGTGAACTGAACTCGATCCAAAAAAATTTTTATGCAAACTCAATATTAAATTATGAAAAATATTTAAATTTTATTTAAAAACTAAAACTATATGTTCTTTTTTCTAATTTATATAAATTTAATTTAATTGCACATTTTTATCATTTATATTATTTACTTAAAAAAATATATTTAATTTAATAAAAATTTAAACAAAAATAAAAAATTTAATCAATTTTTATTTATGTAAAATATACTTAATTAAAAATAAATTTTTAGAAAATTTATTTTTAAAAAATTTATTTGTTAATAAGTTATAAAAAATATCAGTTAAATAATAAATAATCTGAATAGATATTTTAAAAATATATTTAAAAGATAAATAATAAATGATGTAACTCGCAATATTATTTTTAAGTGAAAACAAGGGACTTGATCTGAATTGGATCTGAAAAAATCTTTTCTCTATGCAAATCTAATTAAAATTATTAAAATATTTGAATTTTTATTAAGCGTTTAAATGAAAACTAAATTTTGTATTCAAATTCTTTTCCTGTAAAATCTAAGTAATTAAAAATTAATTTTTTAATAAATTATGAGAAAATATTATGTAAATAATAAAAATATTAAATAAATATTTTTAAAATATAGTTAAAAAGTGAATAATGAATGATCTGACCTAATCTGAAATATTATTTTTAATGATAAACCTAAACTTAATCAGAAATTCTTTTAATATGCAAATCTAACGTATAATCCCAGCTTATGCCGCTCAACTTAAAGTGACTCGATCCGAACTGTTTGTCATCTCTAAAAAGTATGGATAAAGAAAACATATTATGGATTAAAAGTCATATTTCTTTTAAAAATTATAAAATTATTCTTTTAAAAGTAATATGTATTTTTAATAATAATTATGTACACAACTCCCTTCTAGATTATGTAAAACGAATGTTAAAATTTCACCTAATAGAAAAAAATAAAAATCCAACTCAAAGTAAACTTCTAATTAAAAAAAATAGTTTGGCCTTAAAAACAAATGAGATATGTAATTCTATTAGTAAAATAAAACTTGCATTTTAGCTTATACATACACCCTAAATCAAATTTATTTCTTTTCATATTCATGAATTAAAAACTTTATTCAACATATATTTTAATATATTAAACAATAGAAATCAACTCATACGTGTAAATTAAATTTAGGGTGATAATTTATGTCAAAAATTTATAAGTTAGGATCAACTCAACTAAACTAATAAATATTATTCATCCAATTAAAATGTATCACTTAAGATTATTGTCAATTTAAAAAATTCTATATCCTTTTATATCTAGAAAAAAAAATTTTAATTAATCATTTTTATAGATAATATAGTATTGATTTTAAATATCATAAATTTCAAAGATGGAAATATAATTAGATATAGATTTCCAATATCATAAATTTCAAATATTAAAATAATAATTAATTCTATAAAAAATATTATCTATTCAACTAAAATTTATAATTTAAGGTTATTATTGTTAATTTAAAAAGTTTTATACCATTTTATATCCAAAAATATTTTTTTAAAATTAGCTACTTTTATATATATTATAGATTATAAGGAAAATGAGTGCTATGAGGCATAGCTTATAATGTTGTCACATCTAGCACTTAAGGATGAACTAAAAAGATTTGAGAAATTGAATCGATTAAAAAGTGCATTAAAATTAATTTAAAAATTAATCAATATTCCACCTTTTAGTAGTTTGAAATTAATGTTGTATTATTGGGGATTTTGAAGTGAAAGTGCGTATTTTTTAATAGTGTTACTATTTATCATATTTATTGAATGATATTAAAATAAATAATTCAACATCAATAGTACATTTAATATAGTGAACTTTTAGCATATTGTTTATTATTTGGAATGTCATATTTAATTTTTAATATGCATTTATTGTTTCTATATGTAGTAGTGTGTCATTGCGAGTTATATTGAAGAAGGGATGTAGCATTATTTAGAAAAAATTTCTAATTCTCAAGAATAAATTTTTACCATCTAATTGTTTTATTATTGGTAGTAGAATATGCTCGATGATATCTGATGTATAAGTTGAATATTGATTTCCTTGACAATGTGATTCACATAATAACTTTTGATATGTTTTTTTTTTTTTGTTATGTTTTTCTTTATAAAGTAAATATATGTGTTAAATATAAATAAAATATCTTTATTTTTATTGTAATATTTTTTTATTACTTTGAATTCATACGGAGTTATTAAAGTTATATACTTATAAAAAAAATTAAGTCAAAATGTTGTAGTATTCTTTATTTTATTATTTGAGTATTAGACAGTAGTTACTAGCAAAATTGAAGAATAATATATTATGAGAATTTGAATTTTTATAATATTATTATGAAATTTATTTTCTTACATAATTTTTTTTAGTTCACTTCATTGGGACTTGATTCAAGTCTTATTAATGCGTTGATGTTGAATTATGTGAGATGAGGTACAATAATTTATTATAGAGATTGTGATTCTTTTTTTGCAATAATCAAAGTTGTCTTTATAGTGATATATGACTTTATGTTTTAATATTATTTAATATAATAGATTTGAAAGTTAGTAGTTATGTTAATTTATTATTAAGGAGACATTAAATAATTTCTTATATATATATATATATATATATATATAGAGAGAGAGAGAGAGAGAGAGAGAGAGAGGTTATCAAATAGATAAAATCAGCAGGTAGATGGAATCCAAAAGAGCTTTTTCATAATAATAATTTGCCAAAAGACCTTTTTCATAATAATAATAATAATTTGTGTGACAGTAGAGTCTTATCAAATAAATTGAACAAAAGTTTAACTATGATTTGCCATATCAACATATATACAACCAAATTTAATAGGGTTTGACCATTATTTTTGTCTTGACTTTATATAAATATAATAAATTTGATTAACTATTTCAACAGTTCTAATTTTAGTATTTTATATTAAAAAATTATTTTATTTGATTTTTAGTTATTACATTAAAATATTAATTGATTAGATCAATCATATATATATATATA
>CATIWR010254266.1:0-11891 GCA_949677035.1 Omphalea diandra
CCAAACCAACCTTACCAATGAAGCTTTCATGTTCCTCGGCTTGTTTAGCGATCTTAACTGCCTGTTTAGATAGGATCTGCTTTGTCTGATTGGCTTGCTTTGATAATATTTCCTTGGTTTGAACCACTTTCTGTACAAAAACAAAACTTACCGTGATCAAGAAAACTCACCAAGAAAAGCAATCACATAAGCTATAATCGGTCCTTGAGCCTTTGCTTCATTTTTTCAAATGAATCTTCGTTCCAAACTATTTCCTCAACACTATCTTCGTTGCTCGCCATTTTCTTCTTCTTTCTTTTTATTATGCTTTCTTGGAGGGCTAAATTAAAAAATATACAAATAGAAAAGGTCATTAAGTGATTAAAATAATTTAATTGAGTGACTGGACCGTGACGTGGACTTTTTGTTGATGACCGTATGCCTGTAATTTATTTGCGGAGTCCGCGTGGCAGATAAGTTGAGGTTCCGTTCACTGGGACTCAAAAATGGCAAAATTTGGAAGCGGATGGAACAATCTGGAATGTTTACGTGAAGAGAATGCCGCCTCAGCTCTTAGATTATTATTGTATAATCGATCACATCGAACAGGATCTTTGTTTGTTGAGGTCTCCCATTGATATAATTCTCTATATCAGAATTATAGTGCTGTAACTTATTGAATATATGAAATATAACTAAAGTATGTCTTTTTAGTAAAGGTTGACCAAAAAATCAGGTGAACATAATACATTTTTCAAAAAAAGAAAAAAAAAATCGTAGCCTTACGTATTTTGAGTTGGCCTTTGTGGATTGGGCTATCACAAGTCCAAGCCCATGAAAAAAAGTCAAAAAGTTACAGGTATGATTCACCTCGTCCAAATACTGGACGTCATTTCTGACCATTTTGAAATCTCAAGATAAATTCATTTTTTGAATTTATCTAGATTTATTTTTAAGATTTGAGGTTTTTGTGTTATATTATTATATGCCTTCATAATGCAAGTCTTGGTTTTATTGCGTTCGATTTGATATTTTATTGTTTCTTCTATGGTGCAAGAAACTATGCACATATTTATAGAAACAAATCTATAGTTTATGAAACTCTGATTATATTGGTAGAAAAATTAAAGAGTCAAATAATGATTAAAAAAAAATTATCATCTAGTGGAGTGTGTATCATCAACTGCCTTAATCAAATGCTTTATCAACACCATTTATTTCTGCAAATCAGGTGATTCATTATTTTGATTCCAAATTATATATATGATTTATCTTAGATTTTGCATATATCTTTCATACTATTTCAATTAATGAAATATTTTAATCCTTTACTCTTTAAAAAAAAAAAAATTATTGGACCAAATCCCCTAACAACGTAAAGGTGAAGGTTTAAGTAAATAAAATTCATTCTCAATTTGGCTAACCTCTAACGAGCATGATATATTACATAGCAAATGAGACTGCAGAAATATATCTAGACATATATATATGGCTAAAGTTAATAAATAAAAACGCAAACTTGCAGCACACAATTTTTTATTTGATTATTCATATAGGATATTTTCCTTTTTATGATATCCAAAAATAAATGAATTAAATTTAATAGTATTTAAGTTGATGGTAAAATTAATAAATCATATCTTTGAAACTAATCACAGCTTAATTAACCAAAAAAATAATAATGATATATAAGATAAAGTAACTTTAACAAGTGATAAAGCGAGAAAGAATCGCTAAAGTCATTATTCTCTTTATATTACAAGTTTTTAAGATGTTTATAGATTGATAGAAGAATTTTCACCTAAATAATCAAAAGCAAAGAGAAGAATTATTTTACATTTTCATAACTAGAGATGGGCATTTGTTATTAGTTGTGCCAAATATCCGATCTGACTCAATTAAAACAATATTTGATTTGATTTGATTGTAAAGGAGATACATATAGAGTAATAGAAAAAACTGAATTTGATTATATATATTATATTTTTGTCAAAATATTTTCAATTTGTATAGTGTAAATATATCAAACATAACATTAATAAGAAAATAATAAGAAAAAAAAAGCATCAAATATTTTGATTTTAAATTTAAAATAGTTATTTTTAATCAGAAAAATAAACAGGCATATTACCCGGGTGGGTCAAGTTTGAGTTTTGCCATGCCTGTCCTATTCAATTCATAAGTGGTGGAGGGAGAATATTGTAATTGAAGACCAAACCAAACCTATTGGCGCTCTTTTGATTTTTTGAATATCATGAAGTGGGCCATGAGTTATTCAAATATAATTATTTATTTGCTGTTATGATTTCTTTATTTTAATTTCAAAAATTTTAAGAAAAAAATTGAAATTTGGATTTTGAAAATTCTTCACTCCATTGTGTCCATGATTGAATAATGGTTATTGCATATATAATTATTTAGGATAAAGTTCCAACTTACCCCTTGAACTTATATGTAATGTCTAAACAAGTATAAATCAATATTTTTAGTCTAATTAACAAAACATTAATATTTTAATTAAATTTAATCATTCTTTCTTTTTTTTTTTTTACTTCAAAAGCAAGTTTACCCAAAATAAAATCATGCATTGGTGGATCTAAAGATGAATTTGATATAAAGAAGTAAATTTAGATGCAATGAATATATAATTGTGATGGAGACTTAGATTTTCGAATGGATATGACTTTATTAAATTGAATTGGAGCGGTAAATATTATTTCTTCAATAAATTAATATCTCAATCAACAAATAAAATCCTTTTTTTTTTTTTTTTGAGAAATTTACAAGAAATTCAAAATAAATATTTTAAGATTAGTGTGGGGGATGATTCTGAAACTTATTTCATTAATTTATTTGAAGTCTGCTAGTGATAGCCATAAAGATTAATGGTGAATTAAATAGAAAAGAAGTTACTAAAGAATTAAAATTATGAGTATTTATACAAAGACGATACTTACTATTTTGCATTTTTTCTTTAAACTTGTGTTCGATCATATGTATTTCATATTATTTTTTAATTTAATTGGAGTATAATTGAACCAAAATTTAAATATTTATCTTAATTAAACCGGAAAAATTATATTAAACATCAAGTATATGTTTGAACGGCAAAAATGGAGCTTTGTCCAATTAACCAATTATTACACAATACAACTGGTATTATATTTTGGTGTAATTGAATGCATGTGATTAACGTACCCAAAAGGAAAAGCATGTGATTAGTTGCGTATGAATAATAGGATTACTTTAAAAAAAAAAAAAATAGTAGGATTGAATGATTACAAAAGATAATCATGCTCCTGCTGGACTATTATCGTTAGAACAAAATTTCGTATCATAAAGTTAGAGGCTACATCAATTAGACCTTTTTTAAAAAATCTTATCATTATCATCATGACATCAATTATTTTTCGCCTTTGATGCTTTCTATTGTCATATTTAAAACATATAAAATATTTTAAATTAAAATTTCCATTCTTTATTTCCCTTAAGATTAAGATTAAATTATAAAAGGGAAGAAAAGTCATATTCACTTTGTAAATGAAAGTCTAAAATGTGAAACCCACATCATTGATTATGACCTGATTAGATCTTTGTTGCTATACACAATGAGGAATGTATCTGTAAATGTAGTTTGCAAATGGCATAAATGGTAAATCCCAATTTCATTATATACATATATGTATATATGAAAACATACAATTAGGCAAGGGTTAATTGTTATGAGATCGTTTTATCATAATTAACTAAATCAGTTCCTCATTTTTCTAAAACTGATATAAAATCATCAATTCAGTACATTTAATTATATTAAAAATTATTGTGTTGGAAAAATAAATATTTTTCATTAGACAAAGGCCATAAAATTAACAACTTCGATTTTTAATTTTTGAAATAATAAAACTACTTTCAATCAATTCTATTTGCTTCTTTCTTGCCTTTTTCCTTCCTTTTCCTAAAGCCTCTATCATTTATCATTAGTCATCGACATTAGTCGAGCTCGTGTTAGCACCAAAAGCTATCTTCATCTTATCTCCATTACCATTCATTAGAACCATTTACCTCCACTAAAAAGTTACATATCAGACTCCTCTTATCTCTTCATTCTTTCAAGTCTTCCACCAACTAAAATCATAGAATAAAAGATAAATTCATATACCCAAAATCAAAATGTCAACCCTTATCTTTCTCACACAGTATCATTGTCACCATAATTTTCCTCTTCTCATTAAATTACAAAAAATAGAAAAATCATAGTAAAAAAAAGGGATGAAAACGAGAAAGAGATTTGAATTTATTTTTAGCTAAATTAATTGAAAGACAAAGTAGTAGGTATTATCACACATTTAATCTTTAATACTCTCGTTTGACACCTTCCTTATTACTATCTAACATTTAAAAAAGGGCATTAAAAAAGCGAAAATAATATTTTTGGAGGTAATTTTTGGCTAAATAGCTGAGTTTTGGAGTGTGTAATCACATATAGATTTAATTAAGTAATGAATTTCAAGAGACGAGTCTAATTTTGATAGACTTCATTAGTAACTAAAAGCAACAATGATGTCTGGAACTCTAGTTAGTCTCTAACAATAGTGTTTTGACTTTAGTTACTTTTTTCATCATCCAACAATTTCAAAATACATTTTTAAACTCGAATTGTGCATTTTATTGATAATGGTAATAATAGTAGAGATGGAGGTGGGTAAATTTCTTTTTTTTTTTTTTTATGGTGGTGGAATATTAAAACTTTCCGTTTTGGATAATGTTTAGAACTATTATTTATTTTATTTTTTATTAGAAGAGTTGCTTTTATGTGAAAATTTTAATAAAATTAATAGAAAAATA
The DNA here is from genome assembly GCA_949677035.1 of Omphalea diandra. Lineage (NCBI taxonomy): Eukaryota > Viridiplantae > Streptophyta > Magnoliopsida > Malpighiales > Euphorbiaceae > Omphalea > Omphalea diandra. Next base: position 4,825 of record CATIWR010254266.1, read on the forward strand.
AGGATGGTGGAATCTAAAATTTACTCTAATATCCAAAATATTATGAACTTTTTAAATAATTTCAATAAAAAACTATATAATACTTCATTTGTTTCACAATAATATATAATCATTTTAGAAAAAAAATTGTTTGATATTATCTATTTATTACACTTTTTTAATTTTACCTTTATCACTAATACTGAAATTATTTAAAAACTTTTTTAATATAAAGAGGGTATATTTGTCTATCTAAACTAATATTGAAACTATTTAATAATTTTTTTAATATATGTGCATCACTCTAAAATGATTATTATTGTGAAATAAAAAGAGTATATAATAGAACAAAATATGATACTCATTTCATCTAAAAAATAATTGACAATATTTTATTTTCACGAGAATTAAAAAACTTAGTTAATTATAGTTATTTTGTATATTTTAATTACTTTTTTATTAAAATATTTCTAATTATTTTTTATTTTATCATTAATACAGTATAATTATTATTGAAACTATAAAAATTAGTGATAATTTTTAAATAATAGTAGTAAAATGATTATTGAAACTTAAAAAAAATATTGAAGAGTGTAATTTTTTTATTTACATTGAAAATATAAATTTAAAGTAAAAAATATATAATAATTTATTAATAGTACAAAAATAAATATTAATTAATAAAAATATATGAAATAATTATCAAAGCCATGTTCATGTTTGACGCAAGCAAAGTATTTCTTTGGACAGCTAAGCATTGTACGTTTCTGAAACGCTCCTAGGTCCAAACAAAAGACACCCCCAAGCATATCCGATTTTCGCTTAATTATGTTTCACCCAAATATTTTTGATATATTACTCTGTGCCCATATCATTTATGAATAATTTGATTCTCACCACCACTGCTTCTGTTTTTCTTCTACTCCCGAGGAATTATGAATCCAATAAGAGTAAAAATTATTGAATTCCTAATTCCTGCCATTGTGCAAACATATTTTAATAATATGATATAAATAATTTCAAGAGAATATATTTATTGTTAAAATATTAATACCTTATATACTTATATTAGCAAAATGTGCATGTTCATTTTTATATAGATCGAGTATGCACTTATTTATATTCACAAATACTTTATATATGTATATGTACACATATGACACGATTAAGTGTATTTTTCACATAAAGTCTCATTAATTTTCTCTTATTAATAATAGATTCTTTAAAAAAATAAATAAACAATTTTGAGAGAGAATATTATAGTTTATTAATAAGTATTCTATTAAATTCTATCATTTTATAAGAATTATTTCAAATCAAATATTAATTTCTTATTATTAAAGAAGTTTGAATTCATATACTTCTCTAAGTTTTTAATACATGAAGAGGATGTTTTGAACACTAGTAAAATTAGAATTATCAATCTATTTTTATATTTAGTATTTTAATTTATTTAAAAAATTTAAAAATTACATTTCAAAAGGATAAGAAAAGACTCATTATTCTTGGAATTTCACTGTATAAATTTATTTATTTATTTGTAAATGATAAAATTATTATATATGTGATTAATTATAAAAGTTTTACTAATACTTAAATTTTATTTTCTTATGTATTGAAAGAGATAAAAAAAAATTAATTAAAGTCTTAAAATATCTATATTATGAATGAAATTCAATTTTTTATTTTTTAATGTAATCAAATATGTCATAAAAATTTTAGAAAGGAAGAAGAATATTAAGTTTAATTTTTTTTAAGTGAATTTTACTATCCTATTATAGTATGATATCGTTATATAAAATTTTAAATTATATATAATATATTCATTATTTTTTTATAATTTTATAAAAAAAAATTATTTAAAATAATAAATAATTATTCAATAATGAAATTATTATCTAAAATCTTAAAAATTTATACTGTTTACACAAATAATATAATACTATATTATAATGTTGATCAATTTCTTAATTAAGGGACAAACAATCAATAAATTACAATCACTATCGTTATAATGTACAAGAAGGAATTCTAATAATATAATACAACAACTCTCCTACTCTGAGTCCTGGAGGATGAGTTTGGTAAGAATAAAGAAAAATGCAATCTAAAACAGAAATAATAAAAGACAAGGCCTCAATTGGAAAATATACATTTAAATGACCGATGGATGTTGCTTGGTAGTTGGTTTGAAACTTAAAAGAGGCAGCAGCAGCGGCAATTCCGACCAAAACAAAAATTAAGGGTGAACGGAAAAGAAGAGAAATAGTGGCGGCTTAAACGCGTCTTGGACACCGTACTCTGTTCATGTAACATACTATTCCTATCATATTTATTATTTTCTTCCTTATCCTTCTTTAGTTTTGTCTGTTCAATCGGAAAGTTTTCATTTTTGTAGATAGAGAGGACACGGTGTGTTTGATGCACTGATTTAGGGTTCGCTTTTAGAAGTCTCTAAATTGAAAGGTCAGAATTTTTTTGAGCTGTATGTGATGAAGTATTTATCAGTTTTTCGTATATTTGCATTTTTTCTGGGTTTTTGTTTTATTTCTGTTTTGTGTCGAGTTATCGCGGAATTATCTGCTGAATTTGAATAGCTTGAGATTTAGTTCGTTTATGCGAATTTGTGAACTTTACCGCTTTTGTGATAATGGGTTTTGCTTGATTTTATTATTTGTTATTTTTTTTAATTCTGTTATTTTCATTTTAATTTTAATTTATGAAAAGGTGATGATGATGTCCAAAGGTGAAGTTCGGAAAAAGAGTGGACAGGATTCTGGTAGTACCAAGTTGTTGAGCGAAATTGAAACTATAAACAAAGCTCTATACTTGGACAGAAACCCTTCAAGGAACTTGATGTCTGCGCCTAGTAATCGAACAAAACCAACTGAAAAATCCCAATTGCTTGATCCTAAATCGAAAATAAGGAATGCCAGTGACGATTCATTGCATAAGGACAAGAAGTCTATTTGGAATTGGAAGCCATTAAAAGCCTTTTCCAATATTAGGAACCGTAAGTTCAACTGTTGTTTCTCTCTTCAGGTCCATTCCATTGAAGGTTTTCCCTCGAGTTTTGAAAATCTTAGCGTATGTGTGCACTGGAAGAGGCGGGATGGGGAGCTTGTTACGCGTCCTGTGAAGGTTTTTCATGGTATTGCTGAGGTTGAGGAGAAGTTGACACATACATGCATGGTCTATGGAAGTAGGAGCGGACCTCACCACTCAGCTAAGTATGAAGCAAAACATTTCTTGCTTTATGTGTCTGCAATTGGTGTCCAGGAGCTTGATTTGGGTAAGCATAGGGTTGACCTCACAAGATTGCTTCCTCTCACATTAGAGGAACTGGAGGAAGAGAAGAGTATGGGAAAGTGGACTACAAGTTTTAAGTTGTCAGGAGAAGCAAAAGGAGCCATGATGAATGTTAGTTTTGGGTATACAGTGGTAGAGGATAACCCAATTCCAGTCAGAAATAAGCAGAATGTTCCAGAGCTGTTTAATTTGAAGCAGAACAATGTGAGAACATCGAAACCAGTTCCTAAATTTGGTCAAGGTGATGGAAAGAGCACAATTCGTCGCACTGGTAGTCTTCCTAATGCTTTAAACCAGCATCGCCGTGCCTCATCCCGATCTGTAGAAGATGTAAAAGATCATGAGGTGTTGCCAACATCAAAATCAGAACTTGCCAGCCCGGTACTTATGCTGTATCAGAAATTTAGTGAACATAAGTTGGATTCTTCATTTGATTCTAAGCCTGAACTTAATGTGTTCACTGAATATCATGATTCCATCAAGTCTAATATCTGTCCGATATCTAAATCCAGCCAAGAAAATGTTAAAAATGAGTGTGAAGATAGTGAATTTTCTGTGATTGAACAAGGAGTGGAATCCTCACAAGAGGAACAGGAGAAACCAGTGGAAGTTGCAGTCAAGGCTGATGATGTTTCTCTAGCTGAAGTTGAAATTGATATTAGTTTTCAAATAAGTTCTCAAGAGAATGATAATGAACATCCCCTGGATGTTGGGAATGATAGTAATAAAGATGAGCTTATGGGGCATGATTCTGATTTTAAGGATGATGAGGTATGTTCAAAAGAATCTGTGATGAAAGAATTGGAAGCTGCATTGTGTAGTGTGGCAAATTTAGAAACTGAAGCATTTGATTCACCAGAAAAGAGAGAAAATTACATTGATGTCAAAACAGATTATGAAATAAATATGAATCAGACATCACTTAGCTTGGATGATGTTACGGAGTCTGTGGCAAATGAATTTCTGGACATGCTGGGAATCGAGAATAACCCACTAGGCTTGAGTTCAGAGAGCGAACCTGAGTCCCCAAGGGAGCGCTTACTAAGACAGTTTGAGAAGGACGCGCTAGCTGAGGGTTATTCTCTGTTTGACTTTGGTATGGATTGTGAGGAACAAATAGAATGTGATTACAACACATCAACTGTGTCTGAGTGGGGGAACTTGTCTGCAGACTTCAAGCTGTCATCAGCTGTCCAAGCTGCAGAGGAGGAGCATCACATGGGAACTCAGGAAGAGATTGGCAAGACAAGGGCCAAAATGTTGGAAGACTTGGAGACGGAGGCTTTAATGCGTGAATGGGGCTTGAATGATAAGGCTTTTCAGTGTTCTCCGCCTAAGAACTCTGGTGCCTTTGGGAGTCCCATTGATTTGCCTCCTGAAGAGCCACTTGAAATGCCTCCTCTGGGAGAAGGATTAGGTCCATATCTGCAGACAAAGAACGGTGGATTTGTGCGATCTATGAACCCTTCACTTTTCAGGAATGCCAAAACTGGTGGGAGCTTGGTCATGCAAGTTTCTAGCCCTGTTGTGGTGCCTGCAGAAATGGGCTCTGGTGTAATGGAAATACTGCAGCACTTGGCTTCGGTCGGGATTGAAAAGCTCTCTATGCAGGCAAATAAGCTAATGCCTTTAGAGGATATCACAGGAAAAACAATGCAACAAGTAGCTTGGGAAGCTGGGGCTTCTCTGGAGGGACTTGAGAGGTTTGTATGTGGATAAGATATACCTTCACTTTCTGAAATTTGAAATATGAATTATTCTTTTCCCTTAATTCTGCTGGTAAAAATATGTACCTATTGTGGTGTTTCATCCTTTGCACAGGCAAAGTTTGTCGCAGCATGAGTTGGAGTTTGGGCAAGATATATCTAGTGGGCGACAGAATGTGAAGGAGGGATCATCTGCACCCAGATGTAATCAATTCAAGTCGAGCAAGGCAGGAAATGATATGGGATCAGAGTATGTATCTCTAGAAGATCTTGCTCCTTTGGCTATGGAAAAGATTGAAGCACTCTCGTTTGAGGGATTAAAAATTCAATCTGATGTATCAGATGGGGATACACCCGCAAGCATCAATGCACAGTCTGCTGGGGAAATTTCAGCCTTCCAAGGTAAGGGCATCAATATCAGTGGGTCCCTTGGTTTGGAGGGAGCTGCTGGATTGCACTTGTTAGACATAAAGGACAGTGGTAATGATATTGATGGATTAATGGGTCTGTCACTGACTCTTGATGAGTGGATGCGCCTGGATTCTGGTGACATTGGCGATGAAGATCAAATAAATGAGAAGACTTCTAAGATACTTGCTGCTCATCATGCCAGTTCCTTGGACTTGATTCGTGGGGGCTCAAAAGGAGAGCGAAGGCGTGGCAAAGGATCTGGTAGAAAGTGTGGTTTACTGGGTAATAACTTTACTATTGCATTAATGGTGCAACTCCATGATCCTCTGAGAAACTATGAACCAGTTGGTACGCCAATGCTTGCTCTCATTCAAGTAGAGAGAGTATTTGTCCCACCAAAGCCAAAAATATACTGTAAGGTTTCAGAGGTAAGAAATGATAAGGAGGATGATGATGAGTCAGTTTTGGAGGTGAAGGAAAAGGTGGAGGAGAAAATTGAGGAAAAAGCATCTGAGGTGGAAGGAATTCCTCAGTTCTGCATCACTGAATTACGTGTTGCTGGTCTCAAGGCTGAGCCTGGCAAAAATAAGCTTTGGGGTACCACAGCTCAGCAACAATCAGGTTCTCGTTGGCTACTTGCCAATGGAATGGGAAAGAGTAATAAGCATCCGCTGATAAAATCAAAGACGTCTAGTAAACCTGCAACTTCTTTGACATCCAAGGTGCAGCGTGGAGATAAGTTATGGAGCATCTCATCTTGGGCAAAATAGGAATTGGATGATATTCAAATGTTGAACCTATCAGGTTGAGGTGAATTGGCCATTCATTTGAGCATGTTTGGAGAGAATTTCTGGTCCATATCATTTGATTCTTGTCTATGTTATTAGGAACACCTTTGAACAGCGCAATATGGTATGGGGTTGACAAGTGAATGTGCAAATGCATGCCGAACAATACTTGAGAACTGATGAGGTTTCTGACTTCTGCTTGAGGCGTCTTTGTATTTATTTCTGATGGAACATCGATTTTTGTTCATGCAATACATACAAAGGAAACTAAATTAATGGATTTGCTGTATTCGTATTCCTATTTTGTAAATTTTCTAATCATGCTTGTGCATTATAAATTATTCCCAATATCCCATGGAGACGATAGTACCATTACTACATATTTCCCTGCAGGAATAATGAAGCGATTTGGTCTTTGTTGAATGAAAATATTTGAAATGCTTTACTTAGTCATTGTGCTTGCGTCTTTTTTTTTTTTTTTTTGTTACGGTTGGTGGGGAGGAGGCGGCGCTGGGCTTGAAAATAATACAAAAACACTTAGCCTGTGATTGGCAAATTTCCATACGGATGAAAGAAAATAAGAAAGGAAAATAAATTTTATTTTTCTTCCTTATTTTCCTCTCTCATGCTTGAATAAAAAAGAGGGGAAAGAACATAATTTTTATTTTTTCTTGATTGGATAACCAATTATGGAAGGAAAAAAAAATAATATGTAATATATTTCTAATTTTACCCTTTATTAAATAAAACATTTGAATATATAATTGTATTGTATAATGATAAAAAATAATAATTATTATTTAATTGATTTTATATGAAATTAAAATTTATATAATGATAAATATAATGTTAATACGAACAAATTCTAAAATTA
>CATIWR010254281.1:0-11467 GCA_949677035.1 Omphalea diandra
GGATGTGAAAATGATGTGTATGTGTTTTTTGAATTAGAATTGCTATTTAAACATCAGATAACATCATCACATCAATAAAAACAAAAGAAATCAAAAGTGTACGTGAGTAACCAATAAGCAAAAGTGAGTAAGGAATTACACGAGTTACCCCACATGGATGTTAAAATGATGTGTATGTGTAGAATTGCTTTTCAAACAAGGACAATTGTGAATTGTGAATTGTGAATTGAGCAATTCTAGCACCAATTTTGTTCCACTTGTTCAATTGAGTTTCAATCTGTTTGTTTTCACTTTCCATCATTAAATTAGCTTGATTCATCATCCCATATCAAATTTCATCAAAAAATTCCAAAGAAATCGCATACTTTTGCAAAATTTCCTTAAATTAAGGAATTTTGCAAAATAAGTTTATTTCTTTGTTCTAGTTGGATTTCTTTGTTTCTTTCATTTCAAATTGGTTTTGCTTTGCGAATTAACCTTTCTTGTGTCCCTAATTGTAGATTTGAAGTGTTTAATTCAAGAAATTCTTTGAAATTTGGAACTAAGCCAACTTTTCCTTAAGGAAACTTGATTTGTAGCTTGTTTTTTGCAATTTCTTCATTGTTTCTGATTCCAATTCATTTCTTTTTTATGTCTGATGCATTCATCCAATGCAAGTCCAATAAGGATCCATTACAACTTTAAGGCCTAATTTGATACCCCTTTGCCATGTTGCATGACCCCTACCCCTTGAAGTTGATGACTTTATTTGTTGAAGTGGATTATGGTTATATACATATTTGGAGCATTAATCATACTAATGAATAACTCAATTAAAATATTACCGTGAACCAAAGATGCTCGAAGGCTGAATCCCAATATCTAGGCAGTTTGGGGTGCCTAATCTCGTCCCTAAGTCGTACCCAATATTCAAACCCAATCCATAATGGGGTAAAGATGAAATGGTCCTTCTAATTAACTTAGGTTAGGTTCAAATATTTCCTTACCTGAATTCTTATCTTGAAGTCGAGTGGCGACTCCACAATTCCTAGGGATAGTACCAAAGTATTATCCCACGTTTGGTTGGTCCCCTAATGACCATTATATTGGACTAAAGACTTTGAAATCGTGCAAGTCCTAAAAGGATCCCCCATTAGTGCAAACACGTACCATATCTTGGGGTCATTATCAATGAAAAGACCCCTCATACTCTCGATCCCTTATTGATCAATAAAAGGATAGAGACGTAAGCAAGATTCTATTAGTCTGAGCATAGCTGCGAAAAATTTGAGGCACTCACATAAAGCATTGCAATCTTAAATTACCCCATACTTCTTTCGCAAGGACTCAAATTATCGATTGCAAAAGTGTGACCCTCCATCACTAATAATTGCATGTGGGGCTCCAATGGTAGTAAGGATATGTCTCTTTAAGAATCAAATCACTATTTTAGCATCATTAGTCGGGGTGCCTATGGCTTTAACCCATTTGAAGATGTAATCAACTACCACTAAGATGTATTGGTTCCTAAATGATTTTAGAAAGGGTTCCATGAAGTCGATTCCCCAAACATCAAAGAGCTACTTCAATCATGGAGTTCAAAGGTAGCTCATTCCTCTTAGAGATATTGCATGTTCTTTGGCACTTATCATAAGACTTGACAAAAGCAAAAGAGTCAATAAATAATAAAGGCCAAAAGAATCCACTTCACAATACCTTAGTTGTAGTCTTAGATGGACTAAAGTGTCCTCGTCATTCTCGGGTATGGCAATTTGGTAGAAATTCTCCCATCTCCTCTTCTGTTACAGATCTTCTTATAATTTCATTGTTATATTCTTTAAACAAATAAGGTTCTCCCATAAATAAAATTTTACAACATGCGAAAACTTTTCTTTTGATGGGAATTAAAATAATGTGGAATAATGTCGTTCACCAAATAATTAACAAATCAACATACCATGGAGTTTGGAGAGTTTTTAGAAGGAAGAGTTACTCATCTAGTAAGGTTTCATTGATAGCTATATTTACCTCTTCCTCTTGTACATGCTATAAGCGAGAGAGATTATTGACAACAAAGTTTTTTGACCTTTTTTATCCTTCATTTATAAATTGAACTTTTAAAGTAAGAGAACCCATCTTATAAGCCTCAATTTTGCATCCTTTTTGTTACAAAGAAACAAATAGTTGCATGGTCAGTATAAATAATTACTTTAGAACCAAGTATATAATATCTAAATTTATCAAAAGCAAAAATAATGCCTAAGATTTTTTTTCTATGGTAGCATAATTAATTTGGACCTTATTGAGAATTAATCTAGTATGGTAAATGACATGAAGTTTCTTGTATTTCTATTATCCTAAAATAGCTTTGATGACATAATCACTTGCATTGCACATCAATTCAAATGGCAAGGACCAATCCAACTTTATCATGATAGAAATAAAAGAGAGTTATTTTTTCAACCTGTGAAAAGCATCCAAACAATCATTAGTGAAGACAAAAAGAAACATCTTTAGCTAAAAGATCATAAAGAACTTTAGAAATTTTTATGAAATCTTTGATGAAAAGTCAATAGAACATCGCATGGCATAGAAAACTCCCTATGCCCTTTATGGATGTTGAAAGAGGTAGTTTTTCTATGGCCTCGATCTTTGCCCAGTCCACTTCAATGCCCTCGAATGAGATTTTATACCCAAGTACAATACCATCATGTACCATAAAATGACAATTTTCCTAATTAAAAATGAGATAGGTTTCTTCACATCTTTCTAAGACCCTATCAAGGTTGGCCAAACAAAAATCAAAAGAATCACTAAAAATAGAAAATCTGTCATGAATATTTCTACCATTCTTTATGCCATTTCATCATACATCTTTGAACGGTCTAGGGCATTACATAGCCTAAAATGGCAAATGCCAATAAGCAAAAGTACCATATGGATAGTGAATGTTGTCTTCTCTTGATCCTCTAATGCTATTCAGATTTAATAATAGCCTGAGTATCCATCTAGGAAGTAATAGTACATGTGCCCTGCAAGTCTTTCCAACATTTGGTCAATAGAAGGAAAAGGAAAGTGATCCTTATGGGCTACCACATTTAACTTCCTATAGTTGATGCTCATTATCCACCTATCATAATCATAATAGGGATAAGTTCATTATTTTCATTGGTCACGATCGTCATCCCCATTTTTATTGGGCACTACTTGAACCAAACTAACCCATGGGCTATTCGAAATAGGGTAAATGATCCTCGTATCTAGTAATTTCACCATTTCCTTCCTAACTTCCTCATTCATATTGGGGTTAAGCCTCTTTTGGTGTTCTATAATAGGTTTGTGATTGTTCTCCATCAAAATTTTATGCATGCAAAGTGTAAAACTAATTCCCCTAATATTCAATATAGTCTGTCCCAAGGCTCTAATCCTATTTCTCAACATTCTCAATAATTTTTCCTCTTATTTTTCGGTGAGCTTAATAAATATGATAACTGGAAGTGTGTTATCATTTTCCCAAAAATGTATACTAAGGTGAAGGGGTAAGGGCTTAAGCTCAAGTTGAGGAGGTTTAAGAATGCAAGGTAGAGTTATCTCAAGGTATTTCTCATAGTCCAATGGCTCAACAAGAGAAAAAGAAGAAGGGTCCTCACATAATTCAAAAGCCAGGGCAGTTACACATATATCTTTTCCTATTCCTTTATTTCTTTCCTTTACCATTGCTAGCTTTTCAAAATCTGGTGTCTCTTGTTCTTCTTTGAACACTTCTTTGTCGAATTCCTCAATAATGTCAATCCTTAAGCATCGTTCACCCTTCATTGGCTTTTTTATGGCTTTCTACAAGTTGAAAACCACTTCTTCATCTCCTATTCATAAGGTAAGTTTCCCTTCTCTAGCATTAACCAAGGCACCACAAGTTACTAGGAAGGGTCGTCCTAAGAGCAAAGGCATCTCTCCATCTATTTCCATATCATGAAACACAAAATCTACAAGGATTACGAACTTATCTACTTTGATAAACTTGTCCTCCACTATCCCTTTTTGGATAAATGATTAATTGGTTCACTAGTTGAAGCAAAATCTTAATGGGTTTCATCTCACCAATTCCTAGTTTTTCAAAAATAGACAAAGGCATTAAATTTATGCTACAGTGGTATGAAACGGGTTGGATTAGATTCTTTACCCATATGCTTAAGAATAGTTGCCTAAATCTATCAAACCAAGTATTAGAGTTTTGATCTTCAAATCCCAATTATACCTCCAGAAAACTTATTTCTAGCAACCTAAGTTATAAAGATTCAAAGTTTGGCTAATTTAGACCCTAAATCAACCGAGCCAATTTTAGATTAGAATTAACAGTTTGTGAAATTAATAAGTCTTCACTCACCAATCTCACTAAGTCCACTCAAGAACTCAAAAAAAAAAGAATTTAATCTCACAAGCAAAAGTGGTAAAAGAAATATTATTGATTGCATTCCCCCTTCGCCGAATATGAGGGGCTATAGCCTTATAATGCTTAATCCAAAACCTAATAGGATTTGGTTTACATTCCCTAGCTGAATTCAAGTTTTCCTAATTCAAAAAGGAAAAGACAATCCTAAGCTAAATAGGAAAACTAAAGAAACATTATGATTGGTCAACAAAATATTTTCCTAACTAGAGAATAACTAGTAATCACAAATAAAGAAGGAAAATGATTCAACTTAATGAGAAAATCCTAATGGTATTAGGAAACATTGCCAATTAAGGATATCTTGCAAGAATCTTTGACTTTGGGCCTTATTTCCATGCTTACACACCTTGGGCTTCCTTTTACATGCCTTCGACTTCTTGATTCATGTCTTGGCTGAATTAGATTAGACTTTGGTGCTCTCTAAAAGTTAAGCTCCATTGTATTAAGTTAAGTGATCCATTTGAAGAGTTTAAGCTCCCAATCCTTTGCTCTTTTTAGGCTAACCCAAGTGTAACATCTTGTTGCATGAATGCTTTAATTACCTCATTAAACTTTTTTAGCTTTCCCCTTGTGATTGGGCCTTCAAGTTGAAGTGGATCCTTAATTATCTTACCTTGGTCATTTGCATTATTTCCTCATTGCTCAAGAGGATTTGCCCACAAATCAACACCTTCATCAAAATCAAAAGAGATAAATCAGCAACATTAAATGTAACACTAACATTATAGTCACTAAGTCTAACTTGTAAGTATTATCATTAACCCTCTATAAGACTTGAAAAGGTTAATCTCCTCTAGGGTCTACTTACTTTTTCTAAGGTTTGAAAACCTTTTTTTTTCCTAAAGTGTACACAAACTCAATCACTGGATTCATATAAAACTTTAACTCTACCTCTATTTATGTTTTTAACAACTTGCTCATTCTTTTTTTCAATATTCAAAAATACCTTCTCAATATTCAAACTCAATCACTGGATTCATATAAAATTTTAGATTGTTTAACAAATTCATATTTCTTTTTACCTTCCATATCAACTCGACAATTAGAAAGGATAGAGGATAAATCCAAATGACTCAATGGTATAATTCCATAAACAATCTAAAAAAGCAATAATGTGTAGAAGAATGCATACTCCTATTATTTGCAAATTCTATATGTGGTAAACATTCCTCCTAAGACTTTAAATTTTTTTAACAAAAAAACTCAAAAGTTGCTTTAAAGTCCTATTTATAACCATAGTTTGACCATCAGTATGTAGGTGGCATGAAGTAGAAAATAACAACTTAGTATGGGTCACAATCTCTTTGATAAACAAATTAGCCATGTTAATGGCATCATTAGTTTTGTGACATGTAATAAAATGTGCCATTTTACAAAATCTATCAATAACAATAAAATTATAATCATTACCATGTTATATCAATCCAAGGTGAACGAGGAATGGGTAAAGATATATAAAGACCATGCAATTTTGATTTACATTTAGTTTGCTTGCAAGTAACACATATATCACACATGTTTTGAACATCAATTTGCATTAAAGGGAGTAAAAGTGCTCATGAAAAACATCTAAAGTCTTTTGAACTCCAAAGTGACCCATAAGTCCACCACTATGGGTTTCCCTAACTCTCAATTCACATAAAGAACTCTTAGGTACACAAAGTTCGTTATCTTTAAACAAGTGCCATCATGCCTAAGAATTTATTAAAAGCACCCTTTTTCATATTTTGTAAAGAAATCACAAAAATCTGAATCACTAGCATACAATTATTTAATATACTTAAAATCAAGTGATTAAACATCAAGAATATAAAGAAGAGTATACTTTCAAGATAGTGTACCTTATGACATATGGAAAAGACTTATTAAATTCACTCTACTTAGCATTTCTTTTATTCAATTTTTGTTATCTTTAAGGTATTTAAGAGATTCATGGTCCGTATGAATGACAAATACTTTGGGCCAAAGATAATGTTGCTATGTTTGCAAAGTCCTAACTAAAGCATACATCTCTTTATCATAAATTATATATTTCAATGAAGTTCCATTAAGTTTTTCACTAAAGTAAGCTATGGGCCTTCCTTCTTGCATTAAAACAGCTCTAATACCTAAACATGAGGCATCACATTCAATTTCAAAAGTATTAGCAAAGTTAGACAAAGCTAATAAAATTGCACTAGTTAATTTAGATTTCAACAAGTCAAAAACATGTTGTTGCGTCTCCCCCCCCCCATTTAAAAGCAACATGCTTTTTGATAATTTTAGTTAAAAGAGCCATAATAGTGCTAAAATCCGTTATAAACATCTTCTTAAATCATGAAAAGACCTTAACTCACTTACACTAGATAGAATCAACCATGCCTTGATAGCACTTACCTTTTCTTCATCAACTTTTATTTCGTATTTGCTAATAACAAAACCTAGAAAAACAAACTTAGAAGTATAAAAAAGACACTTTTTAAAGTTAATATACAACTTTTCTTTTTGTATACTTCAAAAACTAACCTTACATGCTCTAAATGCTCTTCTAAAGAAAAAATAAATAAGAATGTCTTCAAAATAAACAACTATAAATTTTCCTAAGTATGTACGTAAGATATGGTTCATCAATCTTATGAAAGTACTAGGGGCATTGGTTATCCCAAAAGGCATAACTAACCATTCATAAAATCCACATTTAGTTTTAGAAGTTATTTTCCATTCATCTCCTTCGCGCGTCCTAATTTGATGATAACTACTTTTCAAATCAAAATTACAAAACATGCATGCACCATGCAATTCATCTAACATTTCATCTAAATTAAGAATTAAACTTAGGAATTAGATGCATATACTTAATGGTTATCTTATTAACAACCATACAATCCAAGATCCATCCTTTTTAAGTATTAACAAAATGGGAACTACACAAAGACTCATACTTTCCCTTGCCAAACCATTTTCCATGAGCTCTTCTACATGCCTTTGAAGTGCCTTTGTCTCTTTAGGGTTGCTTCTATAGAGCCTGGAATAAAATCAATATGGTGCTTACTTCCTCTTAAGGGTGGCAATCCTTTAGGCACATCCTTGAAAAAAAAAAATCTGAAAAGTTATGCAACAAAGAAACAAAACTACTATGAAGAATATTGGTTAGATCATCATTAAAAGAAAAACACATTAGTTTCATATCCTTATACAAAAGACTAGTTATGGGTATGCAAGGCTTTTCTCGTATCCCTCTCTTTTGCAAATATGGCTTTTTACACATTTTCCTTTTGCATGCCCCTCACTTTTTTTTTTTTTTATGGGTATCCCCTCTTTCCTCTCCTTTTTTTCACTCTAATCTCATGTTATTCTTTGATTTTCTCACTACTCTCTTTTTATCGTATTACTTTTTCTTTTTCCTTTTTTTTTATGTTAAATGTGTTCTCTCTCTCTCTCTCTCTCTCTATCTCTCTTATTACTTTTTGGTCCTCAAAAATTTATTAAGGTGTTAAAAATACAAACCAATATGCTTACCCCCTAAAATCAAAATAATAAGTAATTAAGAACCAATCATGTTCGGCTCACCTATCAAATTTTCATGGTCAACCCAAAAGTATATGGCTAGTCTGTATAGGAATAACATCACAAAAGTGCCTCATCCTTATATCTACCAACATAAAATGATATATCAAAAGTTGCTCAGTGACCTTTAATTCCCCATTATCACCTAGCCATTACAAGTTATAAGATTTAGGATGTTTCATGGGTGGTAAATTTAGCCTTTCAACAACATAGGTACTAGTTGTATTAATGCAACTATCACTATCAATAATAGCAAGACATAAATTACCATTTATCTTACACCTATAATGAAAAATATTTTCCTTTTGAATTTGATCATCCTTAACTTGCACGCTTAAAGAATGCCTAGTCACAATAATATTCTTACTAGTTACCTCATTGAGATTCTCAAAATCATCATTACTAGCACCTTCCAATGGAGGCATCTCGAGGTCAATTGCATAGTCATCCTCATCATCATGTACTCTCTCTCCATCACACAAAACAAAACCATGGTCCTTTTATTGGGGCAATCTCGTGCCACATGTCCTCTGCCTTGGCAGTTAAAGCAAATAATTGAACTTGCGCTTTTAAGGGGTTTAGCCTTAGCATTGGAGTTGGGCTTGATTCCTCCTTCTTTTTTAATGGTTCAGTCTTGGGCCTATTGTTGGACTTATCACCACTCTTAAACTTGTTAGTTCAAGAAATTAAATTGAAATTTGATGCAAACAGCCAAGGCAAGTTAGCAAAGGATCCATTTCAACTTCAAGGCTCAATCATAAGTGGAAGGCAAAAGAAGTTTAAAGAGGCAATTGAAGCATTCATGTAACAAGGAGTTACATTTGTATTAGCCCAAGAAGAGCAAAGGATGCGTGATGTCCAATTAAAAGATGATGCTTGCTTAAACTCATCAAATGGAGCACTTAACTTAATACAATGGGGCCCAACTTTTGGAGAGCACCAAAGCTCAATCTAATTCTTCCAAGGCATGTAAAAAGAAGACCAAGGTGTGTAACAAAAGGCCCAAGTCATGTAAGCATGGAAATAAGGCCCAAAGTCAAAGATTCTTATAAGATATCCTTAATTGGCAATGTTTCCTAATACCATTAGGATTTCCTTATTAGGTTGAATCTTTTTTCTTTTCTATTTAGGATTAGTTGCTCTTTAGTTAGGAAAATATCTTAGTCTAATCTTGTTCACCAATCATAATGTTTCTTTAGTTTTCCTATTAAGCTTAGGATTGTCTTTTCCTTTTTGAATTAGAAAAACTTGAAATCTATTAAGGAATGTAAACCAAATCCTATTAGGTTTTGGATTAAGCATTATAAGGCTATAAATAGCCTTTCATATTCATCCAAGAGGGCATTCATTCAATTAATATTATTTCTTTTAGCAATTTTACTTGTGAGATTAAATTCTCTTCTTAAGTTCTTGAGTGCAATTGGTGAGATTGTTGAGGCTTAATAATTTCACAAGCTTATTAATTCTGGTTTTAAATTGGCTTGGTTGATTTAAGGTTTGAGTTAACACAACTTTGAATCTTTATAACTTAGGTTGCTGGAAACGAGTTTTCTAGAGGTCTAGTTAGAATTTGAATATCAAAACACCAATGCTTGGTTTGATAGATCTAGGCAACTATTCTCAAGTATACAGTTAAGGAACCTAACCCAACCTTGTTCATATCATTTTTTTAAAAAAATTCAAGATCAGAGGTATCTATCTTTCTTGTCTTGTATTGTTCTTAGCTTCATCAAACTGCATTCTTCACCTTTCTTCTGCAATTTGGCCACAACTCAATTCTTCCATTCAAATTCATTTCTTTACATTGTTTCTTCATTCAAATAGTTTATTTCATAATTATAAACCATATACTCAAAAATCAAATTCAAATCCCATCAAAATTGCATACTTTGCAAAAATTTCTTAAATTAAGGAACTTTGCAAAATCTTTGATTTCTTGTTTTTCTTCCATTGAAATTTGAGTTTTTTCATCAATTAACCCTCCTCATGTCCTTAATTGCAGATTTGAAGTGTTTGATTCAAGAAATTCGTTAAAATTTGGAAGTTGCCAAAATTTCCTTAAATTAAGCAAAACTTGATTCTAGCTTGTTTCTTGCAATTTCTTCATTCTTCTTCCTTCCAAATTGTTTATTCTTGTGATTAATCATCTTTTAGGTGTTTCTTAGTGTCTAGGGCTGAACCATATCTCAAAATTCAAGAGAGGGAAAATTACTAAAATACCTCTTTAAGTGTTAAATTTGACTTTCTTGTTTGTTCTTGTGTTCTTGAGTTATTCTTTTTTTTTTTTTTTTTTTTTTGCAATTCTAAGTTTGATTTAGCTTCAAAAAGTCAAAAAAAAAAAAAAGAAGAAGAAAAAAGTAAAAAAGAAAAGAAAAAAAAGAAGCTAAAAATTGCAAAGGTTTTAAAGCTAATTTTGAAATTCCCTTTTCCATTCAGCCTAGGCATGCTTCTTACCATTTTTTTTTAAGTTCAAAACACCAATTTACAACTTTAAATTCCGTCTAAATTTTTAGATTATGATTAGGTCTTTAGAAATTTGTTTTTGCAACCAATTGTTTTTTTAATTGTTTTCTAAGTGTTTTAAGAGCTTATTTTACTTGTTTGTGTTCATTTTAAGTTTCACTTGGCATAAAGTAACTAAGTCCTCAAATAACTTAAAAAAAAGAATATTGAGAGGTAAAAGGCAAGAGTATGTGAGATCATAATAGGGTAAAAGCCTTATTATGTAAAATACCAGGGGAGTGTTATATTTTTTTTTATTGTAAACACGTGAGGGAGTGATTTTGTGAGGATTTTCTTTTATTTCTAATCATAGCAAATCCTAGTAATGATGAGCTTGATGTTGTTAGTAGCAAAGAACTTTTCTTTGCAAGGAGATCTTTAAGTGCCCAAATTAATGATGATCAAAACCAAAGAGAAAATATTTTTCATTATAGATGTAGAATTAATGGCAATTTGTTTCTTTTTATAATTGATGGGAGTAGTTGCACTAATGTAGCTAGTACTTATCTTATTGAAAACATGAGATTGCTAACCTTCCAACATCCTAAACCGTAACTTGCTATGGTTAAATAAGAATGGGGAAATTAAGGTAACCAAGCAACTTAAGATTGCATTTGCAATGGGCAAATATAAAGATGACATTTTGTGCGATGTAATTCCTATACAAGCTAGGCATATTCATTTTGGTTAACCATGGCAATTTGATAAACAAGTTAAACATGATGGGTTTTCTAATACTTATGTGTTTGATTTTGGGGGTGATGCAAACAACCAAGGCTAAAAAAAAATGATCCACTTCAACTTCAAGGCCCAATCATAAAAGGGAAGGCCAAAGAAGTTTAAGGATGAAATTGGAGCATTCATGCAATAAGGAATTACACTTTGATTAGCCCAAGAAGAGCAAAGGATGTGTGAAGCCAATTAAAAGCTGATGGGAGCTTAAACTCTTCAAATGGAGCACAAGGCTTAATACAATGGAGGCCAACTTGT
>CATIWR010254282.1:0-10354 GCA_949677035.1 Omphalea diandra
ATATAATATACTATTTATAAAAAACTGTTTAATTAAAAATAATATTTTGCTGCTTTTTAAAAATTATCTAATACAAATAAATAAATAAATAAATATATATATATATATATATATATATATATATATATATATATATATATATATATATATATATATATATATGTGTGTGTGTGTGTGTGTGTGTGTACGCTTGCATGTGTGCATGCACATAGATAATTTTTTATATTTGTGTGTGTGCCTCCTTGCTTAATTTTTTATTTTCTTTATTTTTTTGTTTAAAAGTTTTTCACTTGTCACTAAATTACAAGATAGGTACTGCTAGGGGTATGACAAAGCTACTCAGCCTGAGCAGGGCTCCACAGAGCCACATCAAGCCAATGAGAGGGAGATATTCTTAGAGGTTGCAAGTGGATAAAAGAAGCGTTATGTGTATGACATGGACCAACTCACCTTTGCTTTCTTTAGTACTTGCTTGCCATCATTGTCGGTTCTTACTTCTCGTGCTACATCTCATAATGATTTGAGAGCTACTCCTTACCAGCAGTTTGAGGTACAGCTAGATGAGTAAAGGAAACTTTCCAGCAACAGTTTGACATGCATAGGCAGCAGATCAATGGGATATGTCGCCTCATTAGGAAGCTAACATATGGGACCTAGTTTGCAGTTGCTCATCCTCCCCTTGGTCAGTCGCGCACCTCTAATGCTAACGACACCCCTAATAGGCAGTGCTAATTTTTATATACTCTTGTACTTTCTAATTTGTTTAGGTACATTATACTTTATGCTATTTTTCAATTTGTAAATTCAAATATTTTTTCATTATACTTTATGTTATACATTTGGATATTTATATTAATAAACATTTTATATTTTATTATTATAATATGTTCCATTAAAAATATCATATATATATTTTAGCAAATATGACACTAAGTAATATGCATTAAGAAGTAAAAGAAATTAAAAAACTATAAAATTAGCAACAAATTGCAAAATCCATCGTTAAATTGGTAGTGCTCCACAGTAAGCGATGGATCTGCTCCATCGCTAATTGAGCGACGAAAGTTCCTCACCATTCCATCGCAAAAAAAGTAGGGGACAAACCCCTCACCCATCCATTGCTGATTTAGTTATGGATTAGTCCCTCGCTAATAATTGCTCATTTAGCAACAACTTGGATATGTCGTTATTTTAAGTTTCATCGCTAATTTCACAAGAAGCAGACCCATACAATATCAACAAACTCTCTATTGTAAATCTGTTGCTAAATATATCAAGGGACGCATAAAATTTGTTGCTAATCTTCTATAGCAACAAATTTTTATCCTTTATGACTGATTTTGTTTATCGCTAAATGGCTTTTATCTTGCAGTGGGCATATAGGCTCATGCTCTTATGAACATAACCCTTATCCATAAGTTCATTCACTTACTATTGGATTTCTTTGATCTCTTTCAGGTTGCATCTATATGCTGGTCTATTAGGTATGCTTGCTTCAGGTATGACATCTATTTGAGGTTCAATTTCTTTTTTTAATGGCTATCCATTGAGAATTTCATCCAAAAATAGCTTTTCATAAACATATAAAAGATCAACAATAACACTAGGCAAACTTTTAGTTATTTCATTAGAAATAATCAAAATTTTCCTTGTACATGAGTACAAGCATTACTTGTCTCATTATCATGGCTTCCTTCATATCACTCATGCTTGCATAAATATTCAAATTATTTTTTTCCAAACAATTCTCTCTTGTTTTTCTCTTTCCTTGTGTTTCTCATCTTGGTTATTTTGTTTGAAAGAATTTGGGTCACTCATATCTCCTTTTTCTTTTCTCTCATAGGTTTCCCTCCCTAAAAAATGCCATAATAAAGTTTCAGCTATTTATATTGTTTTTTAATTCTCATTTAGTCCTAAAAAATTCTTTTGTTGATAATGGTCTAAGGTGATATTTCTTCCCATCCATATTCAAGGTATATCTATTTTTAAATCCATCATGGGTCATCTTCTATCAAATTACCAAGGTCTTCCCAATAACATATGGCTCACATATATTGGCATAACATCACAACGCTTTATCTTTATACCTTCTAATGGAAAAAAAATAAATACTTGTTTGTTTACCATAACAAATCCACTATTATTCAACCATTATAGTTTATAGGGCTTTGGATGCCTGATGGTTAGTAATTATGGTTTTGCCATTAGTAGAGTACTTGCCACATTAACACAACTTCTACTATCCACCATCACATTACACAACTTGTTAGAAATTAAACAATGAGAATGAAATAAAATTTCCCTTTGTTCTTCATGCTCATCATGTTTGTTTTGCAAACTAAGTGTGCATTCGACCACTATACTTTAAAATTCCTTACATCACTATAATCTTCTAAAGTTGGCATATCATTCTCACCCTTATAATCACTTTCATGTTCACTTTTAGATTCTATAACCCCATCCTTCATGATCATTACTTTTTTATTTGGGCATTCTTTAGTTACATGACCACGTCTAAGGCATCTAAAACATCTAATGCCTTTAGTTTGGGTTAATGTAGTTTCATTCTTCCCCTTTTTACCCATATCACTTTTATTTTTATTTTCTTCTATTTTTGATTTAGTGATGGGTTTATAATCTTATTTCCTTAAGAATTTTTGAAAGAAGAAGAAGAACACATACTTAGTTTAAAACATATTGTGAGCGACTCGAGTTTCGCAATTTTACGCTCGAACGAGTGGAATCTTGCTTATGACTCCATATTTTTATCGATTAATTGGGGATCAAGAGGATGAGGGTCTTTACATTGGTAATGACCCTAAAACATGGCACAAGTTTAGATCAACAAGGGATCCTACAGGACTTGCATGAGTTCAAAGCCTTAAGCCAAAATAGGTGATCATCAAGGGACTAAAAAGTGGGATAATATGTTGGTACCATCCTTAGGAACTATGGAGTTGGCGCCTAACTTTTGTTGGGACAAGAATTTAGGGAAGACAAAATTTGAACCTAATCTAAGTCAATTAGAAGGCCCATTGCATCATCACTCCATTAAAGGTTAGGATTGAAAATTAGGTACAGCTTGGGTAAGAGGTTAGGCACCCTTAAACTACCTAGATATTGGGATCCGACCTTTAAGCATCTTTCGTCAACTTTTAATATTTTAATCAAGTTATTTATTAGTCAAATTAAAGGTCTTAAACATATATCTAGTGCAATTAAACTAATCAAATCATTCCATTAATCTATGGGGCAGGGGGTTCATGCATCATGGTATAGGGTTAATCATGCATATCCATATATCCACTCAAACATATCATCTCAAAGGGGAGGGGGGGTCATGCATCATGGCATGGAGGTTTTAATGTGCATTATCATTCATCCATTCAAGCATAATCATTCATAATCATGTAAGATGATAATCAAAACTAAACTCGTGGTCTAACTCAAGAAAGAACACCTACACCTAAGAAAAGAGAATATGTTAGTGACTAATAAGAAGAAAATGAGTAAAAGAAATAAAAAGGAAAGCAAATAAGGTCTATAATAAATACCTTACCACACCCCTAAAGTCAAGGTCCCTTAACATATATCTAAGTTTATAACATCACATCCCCACATCACATGGACTACATTAAAAATTAATAAACATGAATATTATGGAGAACAAGAATCATAAACATGCAATCCAAAGCCTAATGGAGGATCTTTAATGGCCTAAGGATAAATCATCATAAAAGGAGGTCAAGGGTTATTGAATCCTCCCTATCATTGCTCATCAAGAGCTAGGCATCCACAAACATTACTAACCATTAAAAAAAAAGAAGGTTAGAATGCATATTAACAAATGAGAAGTTATAAGGATAAAATATGTATTAATAGTACTTATAAATGCATAACCAAAAGATGTAAACAAGCATAGAATGACCCTCAAGGTCCTAGGAATGACTAACTCCTCACTTGGTCACTATAAAAAATGGATCAAAATAGAACCTTAACCATCACACTAAATCACAAATAAACGAACATGAAGCATTATATGAAAATAAGTTGTGAAATCACTTAAAAATCACTCTTAAGTTCCATTTTTGATATGAATAAGGATCTTAGGATGTTTAGCCTCCTCTTTTTCTATTGTTGGAATATTGAAAAATCATAAAAAAAAGTTTAAAAAAGGTAAAATCCAGTTAGGGAAAGAAGATTATTTTTTAAAAAATTGTCTACCAATCAAATTGGGTCATACAACCCTTATTTCTTAGAATTTGAAAAAAGAGAAAAAAAAAAAGGGAAGAAGAAGGAGGAGAGTGAGAAGGCCCTGGATGCCTTTATGCATTTTTGTGCATTCAGAGACTCATAATTCCAATACTTTCTTCCAAAATACTTAAGGAATGCACAATGATTAAGGGATTAGGTATAGTTCTACTTGTGAGTGAGTTAGGATTTAGTGTTTCTATGTTTAAGGGATGTTTGAGAGTGAATTTTGGCAAAGCAACTTTAGGTTTTTCCAAGCCTCCCCCTCTCTTCAAATGGGAAGGGTATTTATAGGTGGTGGATGAGGGTACTAGACTTTAAAATGGTTTTGGTTGAACCATGGACACATCCAATCACAGAAAAGGAGATGAATCTCCTATAATTAGGGTCTGCACATAGGCAGTATAATAAAAAATGGGTTGTACATCCATCCATCAAGGTTGTGCAGCCCTCAGATTTAAGGGGGACCGGTTCCAAGAGTTTCTAGTGGCTAGGGTTTAAGAGTGAGTTGTACAACTTTAGTAGTAGGTTGTAAAGCCCTAGGATTGGGCTGTACAACCCTCTATATGGGATGTACAACCTTGGTAGGCTAACCTAGCAGCCTAGGCTATTGGTCTTGGGCTTGGTGCTGGGCCTTTGATCTTAGGCTTGGTTTTAGGCTTCTCCAAAGTTTCCAAAAACTTTTATCTCTTCCTTTGGGAATTCCTTTTGCATTTTAGGATGTGTTCAATGATTTTCATCATCAGGCTCTGCATCCAGAGGTATGGAATCTAATACTTAAACATACCTCTTTCCTTTGTGTTACCTTTCAATTTTCATGGCTAAATTCACCATGTCTTCAATTTTTACATAATGATGCAATTCTACATTATTCATAATATTTTTATTGAGGCCATTTGAAAATATTACCATGGTAGCTTTTCTATCTTTCTTTACATTAGCTTTGATTATAGCCATCACCATCTCTTTGTGGTACTCCTCTATACTCATGCTTTCTTAAGTCAAAGTTTATAACCTTTGATGAAGCTCTTTGTGGTAGTGGCTTAACATAAATCTCTTCCTTATGATTTGCTTCATTTCTCTCTGTGACTCCATGAGTCTCTCTCCATTTCTTCACCTTTCATTGCACAATTGATCCTACTAATTATTTACATGTTCATAAAATTCAACTGCAGTAAGTTTTACCTTTTCCTCTTCTAAGTAATTATGGCATTCAAAGATCATGTCAACTTTCCTTCCCATTTAAGTCACACATCCAAATCATTTCTTCCTTGGAATGAAGAAATATTCATTTTTATGCTTCCAAGGTTAGATTTATATCATTATCCCTTCCTCTCTTAGCTTGTCTTCTATGATGAATATTTTATCCTATCAAGGTGACTTGGTTATCATCTAATTTATCTCCACCATCATAGTCCTCTTGCATAAAAGGTAGTTGTCTTTGTCTTCTTGGCTCTTCTTAGATTCTAGCAACTGCATCATGTTGCCTCTCTAATTGATCTCTAACATCTCCTATCAATTTAAACATTTGCTTAAATTGTTGTTCCAAAATAACTTGATCATTAGAAGAATAACTAGTTTCCTTGCTAGACATTTTGAAGAAAAAATAAAATCAAATGAACCTCAGAGCTCTTTCACGTGTTTCACTTAAGATTGATGTTATTCCTCTTGTGTTTCACTCAATATTTTGGCTTTTTTCTCTAATAATCTCACTACTATTGCCTTTTACCTTTAAAATAAGTTTTACCTACGGGGTTCTTAGATGAACTAATAATTTTAATCAAACAAACCTTTCAAAAAGTAGTAATTCAATAAAGTGAATTTGGGTAGGTCTATAAGAACATAAACAATGGTAGGCTGAAGGTTTAAAATTGGTTAACAACTAAATTTGATAAATGTAGGGTATCATGATTTTTGAACTTTGAATCCCACACAAAACTTTAAGTAGAAACTCAAATAATTACACATGATTTTTAACTAGAATATCATAATAACAAGATCAGTTTCATAGGATAACTTTTCTATGCATGAATTTTTTTTATTTTTTTTGGTAATAAGAACTTCAAAGATATCACAAACATAAGAATAAAATGTGTAAATATGTTAAGATGAAGAAAGAATAAAAGAGATTAACACAAGAATATAAGATGATAGGATTTGAAGATAAAGAATGAGATGAACACAAAATGAATAAAATAAGAAAATGAATTCAATAAATTAAATAGGATACACAAACCTCAAACTTGAACCAAGGTTTTGACACCAAACTGATGGAAATAAAAAAACTAACAACTATATACTCTAATAGCTAGAGAGCTATGATATATATAGAATGCAGTTGTCACCCTCTAACAGGAATAATCCAAAGATTGTTTAAGATCGTTTCAAGTAGAAGTTAGAATAAACAATTTTAATCAAAGATTAGAATAACACCTAGGTTGCTTTCTAATGCCACAAACACTAATAGGTATGATAAGTTAAGAAAGAAACAAGGATTTTAGTTTTGAATGCCATAAACTTAAAGAATAAGCTTGATAAGTTTTAAGTTCACAAAAGAACCTTAAAGTAAAACACTTACAAAAGAGCTTGCATTTCAATTATCTTCAACTTATGCATTACAAAAGGATGAGCCTAGGTTATATAAATGACAAGGCCAGGCTTACACTACAAACCTACACTTGGTTGCATAAGATCATATTCTAGAATTTACACACATTCATACTAATTAAAGTCCTATTATGTTATAAGTAACATCCTAATTATCACATTAATGCATTGAATGCATTAACTCCCCATTATCTCTTTTATAACTCTTAAATATGTAATTAAATAAAATATAGTAAAATCTATTTATAATGGGCTAAAATAGAATAAATGTTCAAATTAAAAACCCAACACAACTAAACCCAAACTAACGTGAAATAAGCCCATAAAACTTATTATGACCTTCTATTAAAATAGGCTAAAACATAACATATTGTTGGACTCTTGTCTTCATGATTGAGGCTTGCTTGGATCATGTTGAGTTTATTTAGGCTAGTATTGCATTTTTATATCCTTAGCCCAATCTTTACTATCTTAGTTCTTCAAAATCTAGTTCATTAAAAAGGTTAAGGTCTTTTTCATCCTTGTAGCTTTAGATCTTGTCATTGGTCCTCCATGTATTGTTAATGGGTCTTTAGCTTGCTAGTTAATATCATTAATGATCGTTAAGAAAACTCAATGGCCATGGAGAAGGCCAAATAGGGCATTGCTAAAAATCTCAACCAGCATTGCAAAATGCTAATATGCCATTTAAGATAACTATTAACAACTCAATGAGTGTAAGCAGTGTTCAACAAGACATTGGTTTTAGCCATTATTCAACCAATGAACATGGAGCACATTTAATGATTGATATGTCTAATGGCTAATTTTTTAACAATGCTTCCAAACTTCTCCAAATACTTCTTCTCATATATATAGACTTTCATTTTGAAGACAAAAAATATAGAGAAAACTTTGGAAAAGAATTTCTATAAGTTAATCCTTATTGTGCAAACTACTTTGGTGTTACCTTTGTGTTTTGGCGTGTTACCTTTTTCTTTAAGCACTAGTATATTTATTTAGTTGAAAGGCTTAAATGCCTTTTTAGGTAATTTCTTATTATGGTAGAAGGGTTAGTGTTTAGCCATCAAAAACACATATGTTGGTGGTAAGCCTACAAAATCATTGGTGGGATTTTGCTCTCTTGACCCTCATAAATAAGAGTGGAAAGGTTATTCTTAAACTTGAAAAAGAAAACTAGAAGTATTTACTTAGGGAGGGAGCATAGGCAAGTTATTGAACCACTATAAATTTATGTATTTTAGTTTTCTCTTCTTCCCAACAAATTTCATTTTTTATTTATCACCCAATTCACTGTTCCCCTCTTGGGTTGTCTTCCATACCTTGTCCAATAGTAAACATCTGAAAACAATTATAAAAAAGAATCAACATTGTTTAAAACAAATAAAATTCAAAGCATTCTCCCCCTTTTTATCTTGTAAATACTCTCCCCTTTATTAAAAGTTATGACATCTCATAAAAAATAAATCTTGCCCAAAGTTAGGTCTTATTCAATAAAATTTTGTCCAAAATTAAACACAACCTTGGGGTCATAAAGATACATAATAATTATTGAGGGAAAATGATAGATAGAAAATAAAGTAATAAATAAAAAAATATTGCATGCGCCAAGAGTTATTTACCAAATAAAGCATGTATAACTATTTTCATTAAATGTATGCATATATATAAAACAAATTAAGAATAAAAAAGGAGAAGGGATACATTACAAGTTTGATGCACTTAGTACCTTGAAGCTCTATATCTTTTCTTTTCTCATGAATTTTTCTTTGCATTTGGATTTTTTATTTTGAGCACTTGGTGAAAGAGTCCCTAACCTATAAATCAAGCTCTCTTTGATACTCGCTACTTTTTAGGTCTATGTGGGTTAGGAACAACCACATTCTCATTGTTTAGCCTAGTATAGCAAGGTTATGCCTTATGGCCAAATTTATCATAATAACAATATTGCCAAAAAAAAAAGAAGCTTTTCTTAGTCTATAAAAAGATTGATAAAAAATGATCTCTTATGTGTTTAGGACTTAAGAATGGAGGCATGTGCATTTCTATAAGGACTTGGTCTTGTAAACTTATTTATATAAGCATCATATTGTGCATTACACCAAGAAAAATATATGGGCATGTATGTTTATGCATATGTGTTCCTTGTGAGTGCACCTTAGAAAGTGTGATCATCTGTATTTTATCTTATAGGTGCATAGTATAACATATCTTGCCTTCTTGGAGCATACATATAAGCATGATTAGCTTTAAACCTTTGTGCATAAAGTTTGCATTATTATCAGCCTTTTATGAAGTGGTTTATGATTTAATAGATTGAGAACTAGGTGTTATAGAATGTTAAACTCTAATAAATACACTTTTAGAAGTAGGTGAAGAGACACGATTATATCCAATGTCATGTTTCACACTAACATCTCTTTGAGAGCTCAAAAGCAAATCGAGTTTTTATTTTCCTTTTATAAATTTTGAAAAGGAGTTTTCCAAATCTAAGACGTCATTTTTGAAACTCTCAATTTGTTTAGAAAGAGTTTCATAAAATTTCTTTTCAAAAATTAACTTTTTATTTTCCTTTTCTAAAATATTAATTTTAGTTTTTAAAAATTCTCTTTCATTTGAATTTAAGAAAGGTTCTTTAAAAAGTAATTCTTCTTTTTCTTGCCTCAAACATTCAATTTCTTTTAGAAGCTCATCTTTAATTTTAGAAATGGTGAAATTCACTTTTTAAAAATTTATTTTCATTTTTTGAAATCTTATTTTTATGTCAAGATTTATGTAAATTATTATTATTTTATTTAAGTGCCTCAATAAATTTTTTATTATGAATATTTTTTTAATATCATCATCAAGTTCACATACCTCATTTGGAGAGCTTTCATTTAAGTCATCTTCCATGGCTATAAGCATCCAACTTTTGCTTTTGTTTTAGTATTCTTCTTCTTCTTCTTCTTTTTTAAGAATGCTCATAATTTCTTATAGAGGTGGAGTTCATTAAACTTTTTCACCTCCTTTCTTCTTATTAATAGTCTTCTAGCACCATTAGTATTTGGCTTCCTTCAATTTAAGTGGTTCTATTTTCTATGAAGCTTATATAATAAGAAGACTTAATGATTGCTATTAATCATTTGTGTTGGCCCTAGGCACTAAGAAGGGGAGGGAGGAGGGGAGAGGGAGGGGGGAAGGAGGGGAAGGGGTTGAATTGATGTTTAAAAGAAATTTAAAAAAAAGATAAAGAAGAGTAGAAAAGAAGACACATGATTTATAGTGGTTTGAGTATAATCAACCCTACGTCCACTCCCCAATTCTCTATAATTGGGTGTTTCACTATCTTAAAATGGTGTTTCCAAGCTCACAACCTAACTTTTACACTTTGTGTTTTTAAGGCTCACACAACAACCTTTCTTACAAGTGTTTTCTAAGGCTAACACTAAAACCTCTCTTAAGTGTTTTCACAGGCTCACACTAAAACCTTTCTCTAGTGTTTTTACAGGCTCAC